>CCAG010000015.1:0-21925 GCA_001077435.1 Glossina morsitans morsitans | reverse complement strand
ACCAAAAAAAAAAAAAAAAAAAACCTTAAACTAGACAAACTAAGAATTCTTTTCAGTAATAAATGATTCCATTCCATTAAAGGCGGTTTGCTAATATTAAAATGATTATACATTTCTTAATACAATTAAATAACTATTAAGAATAATGATAAGGCAAACGTAACAATACACTTGTTGGTTGTTGGACAAAATAACATTTGCTTGATTTTATTATAATTGTTACTCTTATAATAACTTCTGGGGCTATTAACGTTAAATAAATGAAATATTCATACGTGAACCGATTAATATTGCTATACGTTATCATAGCACTTGCGCAAGATGAACTTTTCTTAACAAAATTTGTTCTATTTGATGCACTCGCATGTATTTCGCGAAAAGTTGCTACACTGAACGAATGAATGAAAATACTTTTCATCATTTTCTACAACTTTTCCAAAATCCTTGTGGCAAACATGGCGATAGCGTGTCAAAAGAACGATATTGGCTTGACGGCTATCCAATTTTTGCCCTTCTTCACCATTTCGAAACTGTGTGCCAGTCAAACTCGTGCTGCATTGATCGTTTGGAAACAGTGGATTCATGCAACTGCTAAGCTGTTGTTCTAGACCGTTCCTTGTCATTGGCATCAAGATCAGCACTTTTAAACGGTTGAACGTAAAACCGACAATTGGGATATGATGGAGCAATATGACCATAAACTTCTAAACGTGTTTGATGGGCTTCGGCAGCAGACTGCTTCAAATCGAACAACAAGCGTTCCTTGCTTAGCATCTGTATGCACTGAATACTGAATCAATTATGCTAAATGGAAAACTTTTATTTTATGTAGAGAAATATTAAACTCATCGAATTTAACCGTTGTGTACTTTAGTACTTTGCATTACTTCGTCATTTTCAGCAAGAGATGCCGATGATCAAAATACATGCAAGCGCCTATTAAAATAATAACAAGATAAGTTTATTACACAATGTTTGCTCAATTTATTTATCCCAGAAGGAAAGTTCTCATCACATAGAAATAAATGGTCATATGAATAGGGCATAGCCGGTCAAATAATTCGGGCTCATTCGGGCTCATGTATTATGAGCTTAATGAGAAAAATGATTATTTTCTTTGTTTAAGCGCATACTATTCCTGTTTTGAGCTGATCGAGTAGCACTCTGCCATTATTATTTCCCCGATTTCCCGATTTGATAAGAACACACTGCAGAAACACTTTATATATTTCTTCCGAAACGACTTTGATAATAAGTTGATTTTCATTTGAGTTTCCGTTTGAGCAGATTATCACAATTGCCTGCGAGCAATCATTTGGTCCTTATCGTCTTAAGAGGTAATTCCCCATTAAAACGAAAACTTATACCTATGATCGTAACTATTTCACTTCAAGTCATTGATAATCAGTCATACGAGATATAATAATTCACTTATATTATTGGATCGACCATTGGTGGTTTTTTGTCATCTCGAATGTTCCTTTCAAAACTCATGATGCGCTTTTCTGGTATAGTTCTCCCATAGCTAAAACCATTTTTAATTAGGTCTTTAAAGTATTCGGGCGATGGTACTAAACTTTCCCTGACCGAAATTACTTGCATTAACTAAATATAAACGAAGATTGTTTCGACGATCCAATAAATAGTTTCAGAGACCGATGCGAAATGCATTCGAAATCATAATGCTGTAACCTGTTGATCCCTTTCAAATGATTTCCAAACCCAATTTTTATTTTCGATAAATTTATTCAATACTTACTCTCAAGCTATCAATTTTACTTCAGCTTGAAAAATCAACAGCAACACATGACAGATATCACAACAACAAAAAAGCATTCGTTCATAATCAACTCCCATATCTCTTTCTAATCATCATCGGCATTCCTTGCAAAACAGAAAAAAACTACCGGTATATATAACGGTCTTAAGGAACGAATGGACGCTTACGAACCAAGACTGAGCAACGGAGTTAAGGGTCCGGGAGGGGATCAAATAGAAAATGATAAGTATATAGCCGAAAGCCGTCCATTTCTAATGCAAATACTAATTGCAATTGACTTCTGCGGTTCGTTAGTGAAGTCTTTGACTGACTTCAAGATAAAGAAAACTTATAACCAGTTGTTACCAGTTGTTATCTTACAAAGAGTCTCTGCGTCAGCTTAATTAAACCTGATTAACGTTCAAGACCATTGCTCGCCATTTTGTTTTGTAAGGTTTTTCGAATGGGTGTCCGCCCTTCCCTTCTAATTTAATTGATCTTTCAACTCTTAAGAATTATCAAGTCATTCGAAGCGCTACTTTTATATACAAGCTTCGATACACCAGATCTACCGCTCGTCATGTGATTATGTATTTTAGTTCGCTTAAAATACAAGCAACGCCAAGCTAATTTTGGACTTTTTACCACTTTTCATCAATCGGCACTTCCCACTGCTTTGATCACAAACACTCCTTCAGCAGAATATAAGAAATTCTATAGTTTGTCACTTTTAACTTTAGTTCCCAAACTTTCCCGCTGAACCCTTCAGATTTGTATGCCTTTGTTCACTTCATTTTGATTTTGCACATACCCTTTGACAAGATGATCTTTCAAGTTTCTTACGTTGCATACTCTTGCTCTCGTTGCATTATTCTCTAATATGGGAACTACATGCTATTCACACAAACTTAAATTCTTATTTATTTGTTTGTTTTAATTTCACATTTTTTTGAAGTAACCAATCACTCAGGGCGTCTCTTCTATACGCTTAACGCGGTGACGATGAGAAAGAACTGAGGCCAGAGAATGAGATAGGGAGTAGCACGCATCCAGTAGGCTGCGCGCACAATCGGTAAGCATTACTCGCTGTAGCCACGACCGTGCTAAGCTTTGAGCTCGCGGAAACGTTGACTTGGTGGTAATCGCGATTCTTATCTACTCGTCTACTCACGCGGATAAATTAAAATTATAAGCTAAAAAAAAAAAGAAGGCAAAGACTATAGCCGCAACACTTTTGCGCCTCTTGCAAATTAAATATTATTCTTAATTATTATGTAAGTGATTTTACAAGAGTGCATGTGTGTAGGAAATTTAAGATTTCGAAAATTTAAATACGTTTTACGAATTCTTTTAGAAATTATAACAGGGACGGAAGGCAGGAAAGTTTGAAACGATGAAAAAGTTCGAGTTCTTAAGCAATCAAAGAATGCACAAGAATTCAATAGATAAAGAAGAGAATTATCATTTACATCGCAGAAAGAGCATATAAGAGAAATAGGGATAGCAATGGTTGCGTCCTAAACGCAAGGTCATTAATTTGGAATTCGTTTAATAAGCGCTTGTGAGACATTTTTTACATTTTATTATGCTGTACGAAGATTGCAGCTGCTTAACGCTTTAACTTTATTATACCCTACACCACTTATGGTAGAGGATATATTAAGTTTGCACGGACGAACGCGACACCTAGAAGACCTTAGGATAGACACACCTCTTATTATACCGAGCTACGCTTATCTGTCCATATGTCCGCCTAATGTCTCTCCATGTATTTTTGTGTTCCACCTGAGGATGACAATTTTTGAGATATTTTGATGACATTTAGTACACTAATGCACTTTAATCCACGGACGCACCCTATTAAAAATGGTTCGGATCAGTCTATTTTTTTCAATTTTTCGATTTGCTGAGTAATAGTTTGACATGCTAAATTGGAATAAAACATTTGTTATTGGTTGGGGTAATTTTTGGAACCCGTTTTCATATAACCATTCCTATGAAAATTGAATCTTTATATGACAAAAAGGTACAATTTTCAATATTTCCTGGTCATAATTAGCTCATAATAGCAAATTGACAAAGAAATCAACTTTACCTAATGTGGACCATGTAGGTTTACTTCTTGGACACCACTGCAAATAAACAATTTTACGAAATGTAATCTATCAAAAAGACGTAATTATTGATTATTAAGTAGACCAAGTTAAGTGGACCAAATTTGAATCACAATAGTCTATTTCTTGGACCACGCTTGATTATAAAATTTCCCATGAATAGTACGCCTCTTAAAAAAAGATTTAATTTTTAATATTTTATATGATAAAAATTGGCCGATAGCTAAATTTGCAATTCAGTACAAAAATTATCGGCAGGGTATTTGGATTACATAGGTCTATTTTTAAGGCCTGAACGTATATATGGGATTATTATGAAAAGCAAGCCTTCATGTGAAACTGAAAGATGATAAAAATTCTTGCGATATGAATTAAGATAACTAAATTTGTGTAGCGTCATGTGATGTTTGAAGCATCCTCCAATATACGGGCTTTCGTAAAAAGTATGCCTTTGCATGAAAATAATGTATAATTTTTGGTGCATCACTACCAAAATGAGCGAATAACTGTACTAGACGAAGTGGTGTAGGGTATCTAACGGTCGACCTAGCACGACTATTATGTTCCTACTTTTTTATATTTTTATTTATATTCAGCTGCTTTAGTGCCTGCGTCTTTACCTATACTCTTGAGTTAATACTAATATTAATACAAAAGTGAGAGGACTCGGTGAGACAAAATCTCCTGTTGTCTCCTAATATAGAAACTAAGAAGCATGATTGGTGGTGTCAATGTGTTCCACGGTTGCTATCAGTATATACGTGCTACATGGGATACGTTCTACAATAGATAGCCGGCCATATAAAACTCTTACCCTAAAGCTGTTGCTCTAAATGTTAAGATTTATTTTTCTGTTTTCAGCTCTTTCTCTTACATATGGACGATATATTGCCACAAAGTCTTAAATATTTGAATTCGACGCCCAAGAAACAGGCGATAGGATGCTCCAGCATTATATTAAATGGCCCGAAAGATGTAAGTTTTATAAAGCGGTGGGAGCAATGGAGCATCACAAATTTTTAAACTTATATTGTTTTCCTATTTTCAGAGGATATTAGCCCATACCGAAGACGCCTTAACAGCCACTCTTAATCATTATTATTTTGTGGTCGCACATATAATAAATGATACGCCTCAGGGTAAATACAATGTAAAAGAAGAACGTTTCATGTCGTTATGTTATGCCGGGCACTTGCCTGGCTACACCATGAGCTATAATCATCATGGCTTAGTATTCTCCATCAATACCCTATCGGCCGAAGTATTAAAAAGTGGCAAAACTCGTAAGGCGTTTTAAATTTTCTTATCTGTCAAAACTTGATTTTAATTTCAATCAATTCCAGCTCGTCATTTTATTACGCGAGCACTATTAGGCACAGAAAATTTCGAACAAGCTTTAAAAGTTCTAAAGGATGAGGGTGTAGGGGCTGGAGATGGCTGCTCAATTAATTTGACATATTTAAAGTAAATAATTAATACTTGATTTTATTTCATTATGCTTTTAATATTTCAAATTCTTCTTCTTCTTTCTTTTGTTATCAGTGATTCGTCAGAGACTTGCTACAACATCGAAATGGCCCCGACTTTAGGTACCGAGAAGGAATCACGCTTGGATATAAAAAAAATCGCTCTTTCCGATTTCAATTGTCACGCTAACAAGTAAAGAAATTTGTTGTTCCCTAATTTTTGAAATCCAGAAAAAATTTCGTGCATTTTCCTAATATCTTTCCTAGATATGAACGCATCAAAATTGAACAGGCGAATCAGATAATGTTGGACTCGAGTATTTCCCGGATGAAAACCTTTATGGCGTACAATCCGCCTAAAACCAAAAAGGATGTAATTACCATGCTTGGAGATACCAGCGGTGGTACGCATTGCGTTTTCAGGGAAAATCTTTGCATGGACGAGGAAGTGAAAACCATTGCTGTCGGCATTTTCGATTTGAATGAGAAAACCTTTGCCCTCTATTCCGATAATCCTCGCGATCATGAGCCGCACGTGACATTGCCATTAATATTAAAATGAATGCTTTATGTATTTTTAATAAAATAATCACTTGTTACGATAAATGTGTGTAGACACACTTTGCTTACATGGCACGCGCTATACTCGTGTGACGCTTATGATAAATATGATTTAATAAAATAAATGATATCCACTTGTTATTATAAATTGCATAAAAATTCTTCTTTACACTGTATTGGCTTCCAAGCTTCCACGTACCAAAAATACTAAAAACGACTTACTTAGAGAGAGAGGTCTTCTCTTCAGGCAAATTGATATCCCTAACAACTGTAACAATGAATTTATTTCATAATTAATTTCAATATCTGCAAACCATCGGAGTGAGGCCAAGTCTTCGTTTTTACGGTATAGTTGAGCTATGACGAGTTCATTTTTTGCACACTACATTTAACATAAAACCATTCTCTTTGCATATTGACTCACAGTCCTATGAATACAAATGTGATCAGATACGTAACTCTTAAAAAAATTATCAGTAAATCATCGGTTACTATAGAATGTACTCTTTCTATAAACAACCAATTGCCAATAACTTTTTTGGTAAGCTACAGGCAGAGGGTGTACACCTGAAAAATCCCTTCCATGGCACTGATACAGACTTTTCTTACTCCTTCTACTTGTGTTGAAGAAACATTTAATTTTTCTTCATTTCGTGGTATGTGCCTCAGTCTCAGTAGTAGTAAGTAGGTAACATCTAGAAGCGGTTGAGATAGACCTACCTGTTATTATACTAATCGATTCAGAATCATGTTCGGATCGGTTCACTTTTTCGACTACTCTCGAAGTGCTTTTATTTGATACCCATATCGCTGATATATTAAGAAAAAAGTAATCGCGGTGTCTACGGTATACATTTTATAGCTAACCCATTTTTAAACAGATAATACATCTTCCTTTGAGGACTGTACAAAATAGTTTTAAACATTGTGGCTTGTTCGCGTTAACGTAAATAAGCATAAAACCTCAAAGAACTACGAAAAAGATAATTTAATCCAATTTTTCCATTTTCCCATTTTGTAAAGAGTAGAGTGTCTCATAAAGTAAATGCGGAAAACTTCAACTTTCGAACTTTTATAATTTCTGAGTAACGAGCAAAAACCCACAATTTTTGTTAAGAAAAACCGAATTGCGTGCAGTTTATGCTCTATTGCGGACTTCTGCTCTCACCAATTTGGCCCACTTTCAATACCGAGCTGCGTGCAGAAACTTCTAATGTTTCTACCAATTTTTGCTACCAGGAGAGTGCTAACAACAAAAACCACACAGACGGACAGACATGACTTCATCAATTCAGATTTTCGCACTGATCAAGAATATATATGCTTTACAGGGTCCCTGACGCTTTCTCTTGAATGTTATTACATACATTATGAAAATAAACAAAGTAAGCATCCTTCAGTGGTGGGTATAAAAAGTATTACGAAACAGTACAATCAACATACAAAGATGAACAGAGGCCGAAAGCAAACTGCCGAGATAGTTACTCACCGTGCGACACGAAACAAAGAAGAAATATCGATCAAATGGGAATTTTCGTTTAACAATTTAGGTCATTGCATGTCTATCGCAAAAACAAAAAGTACGAAGAAGCTTCAAAATGTCATTAGTTTTCCGTATTTTTACGACCTAAAAACTTCGCCAACATTTACAGCCACTGGTTTTGTTCACGCTTTACTGGATAACCTGGAAAACGCTATTTCCTTCTTGCATAAAGGTTTAGCTTTAAATAGTAATTACGTGGTCATCTCTATCATGCTAAATACAGGCATTGCAGATTTGATCAATGAAGACTCAGTCATCATCAAATTGATGAAATTTGTTTTCAAAAGTGATACTGTTGAAGGGAAGACATCGCCACCGGCTATGAAATTTGCAAGCAAAAGATTTTAACCTGACGAAGACAATGTATTCAAAAATGCCGACGATTCTGGAAATAGTACTATGAACATCAGTATTGATGTTCAGAGAAATAAATATATTCAACTCGCAAAACGGGAGACGTTTTTATATAAAAATATATATATATATATATGTATATCTATATATGTATGTGTATACATATATACGTGTATATATTATGTATACCTATACAAACCTATAGTGGACATTGATCTTAAAAAAAGTATATTAACACATTTTTAACACCTGATACGTAAAAACGGGAGACGTTTTTATATAAAATATATATATATATATATATGTATATCTATATATGTATGTGTATACATATATACGTGTATATACTATGTATACCTATACAAACCTATAGTGGACATTGATCTTAAAAAAAGTATATTAACACACTTTTAAGACCTGATACGTAAAAAAAAAACCCGATCTCCAACGTGTAGTAGACAGGCCCCGATTTTAAAATTCGTTAACAATAAATTATATTCAGAGCGTATTGAAAACTCATTCGTCTAAAAGTCAATAAAAGACTTTGCCTACTTTCATTCACGATTACGTAGAATGGATAGCGATCACGATCAGAAGTAGGATGAATAGCAGCCGATGGGACAATTGTTTTTAAATTCTATCAAATATTCAAAGGCCAAAAAAAAAAAATAGCATTAATTCAATCGGTAGGGAAAGAAAAAACGAAAAAATAATCACGATCGTCTTGTTAATCAATTCAAAATTTTTATTATATTCTCTCCGCTTTCCTTTGGAGCGTAGTCTTAGATAGAAAACAAAAAAAAAAAAAAAAAAGAAAGAACAGATAAAGTAATAAAGAAATATTGAACAAATCCTAATTCGAGGCTTAAACAAATGTAAATTTATAATGTATGTGGTTATATACATACGCACGTACACACTGACGTGACAAGTTATAAACAATATAAAATATTGATGAATATTGCGCATACACGACGACGATTGGTTTATAAAGCAATAAAAAATTTAAATATATATATATATATAATATCAAATTCCGATTTATATACAACCAAAGAATAAATATAAATTATCGAAATGATGAGACTTACGAAACGTTATTTGAAACAATTATAACAGGAAAATGAGAAAAATGAAAAATACATTTAAATAAAGAAAAAATAAAAAAAAAAATGAAAAAAGAAAAAAGAAAACATGGTAAGAATAATGGTAATAATAAGAATAATAATAATAATCAACGTAGGCTTTCTGACAATAATGACAATAGAAAGTTACGCCTATTCTAAGGAGGTGATTATTCATGTAATGTATTCTCATTTAATTAAAATTTTCTTTTCACTTAACAACTTGAACATGATGATGATAAGACGGAGGAAAGAAAAAGAAAAACAAAGAAAAAAAGGAAGTTTGAGTAAAAGTTTAGTTTTTGAAAAAACATTTGCTCAAACACAAACCACGTAATCTGTTATACATTGTTGTTGTCATTGTAGTTGTTTTAATGTATTACAATTAACTAATAATTTTGTTTTTAGATACTTAGGTGGAGTTTAATTTATCGATATTTAGTCAATGAGTTTTACTTGAGAATTTAATTATTAAAATTCTACATGAAACGTTGCCGTTTACTACTATAATGACAAACGTCCATTTTATCATCAATAGGACTAGCCGGACGTTTACAATGACGAGCAATTTCGTTGGCCACAAAAGCGAACAGTTCGGGACCTCTGTAAAACAATATCAAAAAAAATAATTAAATATTATATTGTTAATGTTAATCATTAGCAAAGAAAAGAAAAGAGGAATCATTATCATAGTGTTTCTACCTTGGTCTGAGAACTAAAGCCTCCTTAAAGGTATGCAAGTCATTTAAATGTTCATTTGCTGTATTTTGAGCGCCTGTATGATGATGATGATGAGAATGATGATGATGCATTGAATGATTATGACTATGTTGAGTCAATGTATTGTGCGAATTAAACGAAGTAGTAAACATGGAATTGGGATTACTGCCATGACTAAGTGATTGCTCTGGCTTGGGAGACCTTTAAGTAAACGAGAATGAACGGCACATTAATAAAATTTATAAATTTCTCCCTTAACGCATAGATCGCTACTTTGTGCAGCGACTCACCGACGATTGTTATGACTGGTAGTAAGTGGCGGCAATGGTTTGCCAGCTAAATAAGCTAATAAGTCTTCACGTCGGATCATACGTCGCTTTTTACTACGGGCCCATTCGGCTAATTCGCGTGTACGTCTCTGATAGCCGCATTGTATAGCTGCATCGCCGGTACGTTTAACACCCTCACAGGATTCTATCAGATTAAATCAAAAGTGAATAATGCGTTATAAACGAGGTAATAATTTATATTAATATCGGCCATCACCTTTATAGAGCGTCGTTACCGTTCCGGCGGCGGTTTGAAATGGAAGCCATAAAGCACCAGTGTCAGGATAAATATTCGAAGAACGTTCTGAAAATACAAGTCCAGTGAAATTTTTGTATGAAAGATATAAAGTAGCAAAGTATTTTCTTTCGAGAACAAAGTTTTCAAAGCATGCATTATTATAACCAATGTGTTTGCGTTCATCTACTAATGCCACTTTAGATGGTATGTGAAAATGTTCTATGGACTTTATATTATGAAAAGACCTTAGCCTTGTAAAGAAAGCATACTTAGCTATGCAGTTGAGGAAACAAGTCAAACTCCTTAAATCTTATAGGCATTTCTTTGCCCAATGACTCATCACAGATGACTGTACACAGTAAACTTATTATAACAGTGGCATCTAAAATAAGTCATATAAGTTTTTCATTTAAAGCAACAATAATCCCCCTTTCTTACATACAGAGTAGAGCAGAAAGAAATACTCTTTCTCTAACGTTGAATTTCAGACTTGACCTTCTATTCTTCCCCGCGCTGTATTTTAAGAAGTGAGACAAAAATATAGAAAAATCTTTGACAATAATATTAAAGTATAGGTATATGAGTTTTTTTTTTTTTCTTTTTTTTAAGTGGCATCCCATTTTCATTTACTTTTTTTTGAGGTTATTTTCGCAATTCCGGAAAGTTTATCAATATTTTGAAACGTTAACATATTACAGTTTTTATCAAAATTCTTCATAAGTCGACGTTAACTTCTTACGACGTTTCTTCCGGGTAAACAACCATTATGGACTCTTATAAAAATCATACCAATCGTACTCAATGTTTATAATGTTCTCTTGCCCGTAGCGCAAAGAGTACAAATAGTAAAGAAAATGTTACAACTGCATGGGAGAGAGAAAGAGAGATAAACCAAATTAACCGATTATTCGTCGTGCACAAATTGCTGCAAATTTTTTGAAAGTTTGCAAAAATGTTATCAATACATATGAAGACGGGAGCACAGTATCTCCTGTTATCGACGAAAGTACCGAATTATTGAAAATCACATTCAATGAACACAGCGCTTCATAATGAAAACCTCTTTAATTCAAGGAATCTTTAATAAGCAGTTAACAACAACAATTGCGTATACGACCTACGATGGGCACAAAAAGCAACAGGTGACTACCAAAAAGATTGGAAAGGAAAAAATTATAGTTTGCTTTTGATTTCTTTACAGCAGGAATTCAGATTTCAATTTTACATTACAAAAATTTTCCAACAGAACTGTTTATAGAATGTAAGGAAATTCCATGCATTAAAATAAGTTATATTCGTCTCAAAGCAAATGCCTGATGATATCAAGCATTACATGTGATCTAATCAATACACACCCAATTAAAACGATTTTTTGGGAAATGTTTGCGTAAAATTTTGAATTGACATCTATCATCAATGCCTGAGAAATATTATCACAGAGAGAAACCGTTTCCTTTAACATCTTGGAATGGCTGATTCAGTTTAGACCACAGGTTCGCATATATACTTTTAGAGTCCTCCGACACACATTCTGCTTCTTACAATTACGAGTAACTAAATAAACATGTCCTATTTTTTCAGTTTGGAGTGTAAGATCATGTTTTTATTTTTTTGTTTTTGCACTTTGAGTTGTTGAACAATTAAATCGAAGCAGCTTTCGGTTTCCGAATGTCGAAAATTTCAAATCTGTCGTATTCACTCAGCATGTGATGTGATTTTATTTTGGTAATTTAACGAATAACTCTTCAAAGTTTATAAAGAGATATCAGAGGAATTGCATAATAAAGAATCTTATCAAGGTTGTCTTATTCATACCAAATTAGTTGAAATTAAGGCAGTTAAGAGCAAAATCCCATTTCGCATTAATAAAGGTCGTTTTTCTTCACGCATACAGACACTTCACTTCTGACACTAATATCAAATCAAATTTTAACTTAACCAAATACACGTCGCCTTTTTTGACGAAATCTTGAATGCCTGCTTAAATACGTAGGCAATGAAAACTGCTTATTTCCTTTAATAAGCTTGCATATAAAATTCCCTTAAAAAAATTCCTTATAGGTTTCGTATACATATGAAGAAAAGTATCTACACAACAAGCACAAGTACAAGTAAAAAATATGATAAAAGAAGAACTCAAATGCATACATATGTAAATTTTATGCATATGTATTGAATTTATATTCATATCCAATACTTTTTAGCGAGTGATATGGAAAACATGTACAAACAAGATCGACAATAATCGCAATTGTGTAGATTTACTTACCTCTGTACAGATGAGCTACTGCCGTGGCAGAGTCCTGAAATACACTCCACACTTGACTTAAGGAACTATCACGATGTCGTACATATTCGCGTTCGATTTCGTCGTTTTGGGCGTTTATTTCACGATGGCACTGTTCCTCATACCAGCTATCTTCTCCGGATTCTTGTTGCATATTTTTTGCTTCTTCGAATGAACACACGCACACACACGCACTTAATAAAAGTCACATAAGTATTAATGATTACCTTTTTTATATGTTACAATTCTTACGTATGTGCTGCGGTTAATTTGGCCGGAAAAAATCCCTTCCAAAGTGTACGAAACAAACTCCTTGCGTATCAGGGGTGTTTCCACTACGTTTACAACAAATATTTTATATGTTATTCCTTTTCACCATTGATTTAATCTTGATACCTATTTTTTGTGTTGGTTTCTTTATGAAAATCACGTGTTTAATAATATATTCGAAAAAACGTTTGAAAAATTTTTTACATTAATAACTTCAATCAATTACCAAGTCTTTGTGTAAATTTCATTATAAAAGACAATTGCCTTATATTATAGATTTTCCTATTCTTACAATTCTTTTTGCTGTCAAAGATGCCAACTTACCGACTACCTTCAACCAAAATGTTTCGATATTATTCATATTCGACAACTACCAAAAAATCGACTCATCTTCGAACTATTTTAAACATTGTTGCATTAGATTGACTAGTGGAACAAAATCATATGTTTGCATTCATTTTCATTCAAACGCATATGAGCACATGAATTTTCCACCCCTGCCAAACCAGCATCGAATACTTGAACACGTGAAACGAACTAAAATTGAAACAAAAAAAATATTGTTGCTTTAACTAAATCTAAAAATTCGTATAGAAACATTTAAATTTGTACGTTTTTGAAGAAAAGAGTCTGGTCAGGCGACACAAATCTTTTATGTCTCTAGTTTAATCCTTAGAGAAAGTAAAATTTGAGTAGTTCGACCAGCAAAACGTGGATAAACGGCTAGCACAGCTTCAATATAAAATTCAGTTTTTACTCCCACATGACAAATTTGCATAACTGTTCGCCGCATGGATTTTTCATCATTAGAGTTTTGTCACCTTGGACCCAAAATGTAATAAAACTTTATGTGCTTATTGAGTTTCTCAGTCCAAAAGGATTTTACTAAACTTTTTCAAGTCATGCGGCTTTTTTATGTATTAAAAAAAAAACACACACCCACCATATGTTCAAATTTCGAATTAATAAAAACAAATAGAGGGTCTTGATCCTCTCATAAAATTAAATCAAGTTATCGAGATCAGCAGAGTGGTTTCTGGATTTCCGAAATATGATTATTAATTATGGCATAATTCGAACATATGGTATGCGTATATTTGTTGTTTTTGTTAACATAAAATAGCATATGACTTGTTAATCCCAGCGAAGGCTAATAAAATTCCTGCGTAAATTTAAAGCCTAAAGCAGAAAAAGCATTGAAGCCGTGCACTCTGATAAGAAATTTCATTCGGCATATATTTAACAAAAGGAAAAGCTTCGCAATAAAAAAGTTTGTGTAAATATAAATAGCATATTGATGGAACCCAATGACAGAATTGAAGAAAACAAACGAGCTACTTAAAAAGTAAGGATATCCGTTGAAGGCTTCCAACCAACTTTCGAACGAACATGCCTGCAAGATCATGAAAAATCCCACGATATTGAAAGACTGAATTCACAAGCTTTTGATTTATAACATAAACTTATCAAAAAGCTCATAACATTCATGCCGGACATCCATTTCGACTAAATGTAGGCACTCGTAAAAATGTTCGTATACCAGCAACATATTTAAACGATCATATATGAATTGTCGTTTCTTATATGGAGAGCTGGGAACTCACGGAAACAGCGTGTAGTGTCTGTCCTTCTTATTTGAACTTTATGTCTCAAATTAGCAAATGTCACTCTCTTTTTTATAATTATAAAAGTAAGTGTTTGTGCCAACATGTAGTAGGCGCTCTTTTCAACAATGGTACTATATGAGCCTCTGCGGTGCAAATAATATTTTTAAAGCTGTGTCTAGTGGCATTTTGTGAAACTTCGCGTTTAGGCAAATTGAATATTTCCTGATCAAAAATTCTAGCGCGATGAAATATATAAATATATGTATATATGTTTAGTTTCAGTCAATTCATAAATTTTATTCGATCGAAAAAGCCAATATTCCAAATTAGAAAAATTCCGTAAAAATTTTTTCCCCGCTAAAGCGTAGTTGGGCCCGAAGTGCTCGTATATAATTTCCATTACTGATAAACGACAGAGCCTTCGTTGTGATTTTGACCTTAATGCCGGAACCAGTTTCAGAAAGATCAATCATATCAACATATTTAGTTAATCAAGAAAAAACAATGAAAACTGTAGTAAATAGAAAACAGATAATAAAGGCAGAGGTATCGCATGCTTACCTTCGGTTCCACTGTAAAAGGGATGAGCCAAATTTGCGTCATTAACTTCTAAAGACTCACCTTGTTTTAAGCAAAGCACTGAAATGCAGCAACATTGTTATCAAAACAGCAAAGCGTGACTTCGATGTTTCTTGTAGTCAATTTATTGTTTCAATTTTTACGCTTATACGATTGTTAAGGTCGTAGTAAGGTTATTAGCCTCTAAAAATTAGATTTTTCTTTCATTTGTAGAAGAAAGTACACTTCACGGAACTTAAAAAGTATTTATATATTTCTCTGATCTGTGCTGTGAGCTCAGTTGATGTAAGTAAGTGCATTTGTCCATTCGTCCGTCCCTACGTTCTCTTTCTGTATATGTCCGATCTCTCGATCGATATATGCAACGAATACTAAAGCATTCATGACAGTACAGATCAAATTTTTCAACTCGGATAACGTGAATTCTATAGCATTTCTATAAGAGAAAACACGAGAAAAAGGAACAATCAGAGAATTTTCTAAACTTTAAGTAAATTTGTAAATACACAGCGAAAAAATAAAATAATTTGTAATAATCTAATCAATACTTCGGCGATGCAATAATTAAAAAATCCCGTGGTTATATAAAGTTAAATGAAAAATAATTGCCTTTAAAGTTTGAATGTTATACATGCATGTATGATATGAATTATTTGGCGTCACAATGAAAATGAATGCTATAGCACTTAGGTCCGCGAACCTGTAAAGTAACATATTGAAATTACGATAGAGCTTACTCGATATTGGCAGCTGTAATCCATCCCGATTAGAAAAACAGCATAATAAGAACTTATTTGACGACATTTACATTGCCAAAGAAAGAAATAGTATTTTAAGAAGAATTCCAGAAACATTGCAGACTTAATTCAGTCAAATGTGCTTATGAAAATGGATGAAATATGCTTCATCGCTTTAACAACATAAAAAAAAAAAGTATAATAACGTAAAACGTTTAAAAAATGTCTGCCCCCTGTGAGGTTTGAACTCACGACCCCTGGTTTACGAGACCAGTGCTCTACCACTGAGCTAAAAGGGCCTTGTCTTTAGAGATGTCTAAGTTGTTACATAACAGCAGTGTTTGCAATTTAATATAAATAAAACACAGAGTCAACTCAATGTTGCAGAATTTCGTAATATGTCACATAAGAACAAATGTACTTATCATTAACCAAATATACAACAGTGCAAATTTGGTAAATGTCGTACAAAACTATACTGTTTGCTTAATTAACAAATGACTTTGTAAAATCTCCCATAATTTTCGCATAAACGCATATTATTTAGGGCCATTATGTCGCAATGAACATTTTAAAATTCCGCAAATTACCAAATGTAGGCGTGTAAATTTGTACTATTATGTATGTATATATAAATATAAATACATATTATATTATATATTACATTCTTATTTATATTTATTTAAATTTACATTGACAAATTTGGTAACTAATTTTTAAATGATATAATTTTATACGCTTTAGTTATTGCAATTAAACCAAAGTCTAACTATCACATACGGTTTAATCTGAATATTTTAAGTGGTATTGTAATCCGCACTACTTACTTATTGCTTTATTCCTTCAATGTAACATTCGGCGTTCGTGATTGCAAATGACATACGCTTTCGTAACGACGATATTACATACTTGTAGAGTAATATACTCATATTTGAAGATTATCACATATAATCCACTACGCTTAGAAAATATAGCTGATACGAAAGGGTAAAATGGATAAATTTTTAAGCACAGAGCGCTTTAGAATAGAATTTTAATTTTAGGATTTCTTTTAAATGTGGACGAATCCTTAGAAAAGTTTAACTGATGTTTAAACATAGACTAGCAAGAAAACACTTCCGAGCTAACTTTGAATTTGGGGATGTTAGGGGATTATGGTAGCAGTAGAGAGAGAGACAAAGCGTTTTTATATTACTATCTGCACTGATTTGGAAATAATACTTACCTAAAACAGTGCATCTGCTTTTATTGAAACATTTTTTCGTCAATTATGTGGTCATTGATGCGTTATAAATCTGTAGTTATATGTAATAAAACAAATATGAAAGTAACAGAAACAAACACTCGTTACTTTTCTTAGACACTTTCTTTCTTTCTTATATAGAATATAGTGTAGAATGCGTCCAATTCAATGCGATTTGTAAAATATCAAAGTGGACAAAGCATAGGCTTGCTTTACATTTTATTATTTTTTATTATGAGGGCAGAAAAAAAAATTAAAAACAATTTTTAAAACATTTCACGCTACATTTACAAAAAAAATAAAGTAAATAAATAAACAATGATTGCTAATTAACGAGATATTGCGCTCAATGAACGACGACAAATAAAAAGAAATTCATTGTCAGCTGTTCGTTAATGTATGAAGAAGGATCGACGGGAAGTAAGTAAAATGGCGAAAACAACCTCAATTCAATTCGATTCATAGTCTAAATACCTCGTCTAACCGGTTTTGGGGCGAACAATATTTTAGCTGGTTTACACAGTTCCAATTCTGTCCCCGGTCGTACTGCCAAACAAAGAGTTATCTCCACGGAAGACGCTTCTGTCCATACTGAGTGTGAAAGCAAAATAGTTGTACGCAATTTAACATTAGTTTCATGAGCACCTTGCTCAGTCATAATCTTCCTGAAATCTGACAATTTTGGCACAACTGTGTGTGTATGTTGGTCCGGATATTTGATTTTTATGCGCATGTCTTGTTTCTGTGAGTCTTGTAGGTTATCAATTTCAGCTACAAACGGCAAAGCAGCTATAAGGCCGGCTGTAACTTTTATAACATTATCCTGAGACATTTGAGGACACGGTTCCAATATATTGGCAACACACATTTTAATTTCAACATTTGGTGGTGGCATTTTCACAGGAGAAGCTGCCTGTACTAAAGGTAATATCTCTCTGAATACTCTTCCAGGTTTTGGATCAACTATACTGCCCAATTGATTTAGCAGGGAGGTTGTTAAATCATCTGGTTGAAATTCTTGCTTTTCATCCAGAAAGCTACTTATATCTGATGCAGTCTGTAGCAGCATTTGGCAGGGGCCCAAGGCACTTTGTGAGCGGTCACGTACAATTAAAACTAAATGAAGAGCACTAGCTCTTAGACAAATTTGCTTAACCAATAACATATCTCCATACGTTAAGCCTGAAAAAACATGTTGCAATTTCAAACAGTTACGTACTAGTTGGGCTAGCGATTCCTTAAGCGGTGCACGGTTATGTTGGGAAGCAGTACAGCTTTGCAGTTGCTCAATTTGAATTTGCGCTGCTAGAAACGTTTCCAAGAAATTGGCGGTGCCTAACATTTCGGGATCAATTTCTCCTAAGCGCTGCCAAACAAAATTTATAGGATTATTTCAAATTATTTCTATTGTGTGACTTTAAATACGCTATTTACCTTTAAATTGTCTTGAGCTGTCTTTAAGAGAGGTACTCGATCTTTGGCTATAGAGAATATTTCATTGATATGAGCCAATACAGTTTCCAGATATTCCCGTGAATTATTTGAACCCGTTAAATCGTCAATTGATTTTTTAGTCGAGGCGCCTTCAATTGGTAGTTCCGGTACCAAAGTAGGCATAGCATCACGCAGATAGGCATAATGTTTTAATGTAACATAGGGAAACAGACTAATGATTGGTGGCAAATTTTGAGCGGCGTTAAATAATAAGATCAGTATACACAAATATGCGGGATCTTCAACATCGCGTTCTGCACTATCAAAAAAGGGATGATCTTGCAGCAAATGCGATGTAACTGCCATACAAAGATTGGCATGCTTCTGGCCAACCTTGCGCATGCAACCAAAAGCTGAAAATTTATCTTGCGGGTATTTCGCCAAAACGTCCAGTAACTTTTGTACCACCATGAGCAAGCAAGCCTGGGTGGATACACGACATGCGCCCAACATAAGATGTAAGCCTTCACGCACTTCTACTGAGAAATCTTCCAATGAACTAAGCATTATCTCCAATTGATCTTCTCTTAATACAATATGCTTAGCTATAGCCGTTAAGCTGTAAATCGCTTTTAAACGAACTTCTTCAATTTCGTCATTAAACATATCGACCAGGAAATCCAAACATGTTACAGCAAAATCGGGATGACGTAACGCCAATTTGCACATAGAATCTACCGTTGCGATACGGACTTCCATAAATTCATCCTCAAGACCATGGACCAAGGCACCACAAGCACCGCTGGCTATTAACGATATAGTGGCTGTGTCCAATTGTTCTTGTGGAGCATCATCACCCCAACGCTTACCAGATGACCATTCGCCACTGGCGACCAAGTGAGCTCCTCTCTCATGAGCCGTCTTTTTACGGCGTAAATTACTCATCAATTTTTTGTCTAATGTTTGATGCAAAAATTCAGAACTAACTTGTGTCATATCTCCTAAATGCTTAGCAGCTTGCACGCGTATTTGTATCGATAAATCGCAAAGCGCTCCGCACACTTTGCTGAAAGCCGCATCAATTAATCGCATCTCCTCTTCATCGTCATTACTACACGAAATCATATAGTCTGGATGACACACTCCCAATTGAAAAACTAAGCGAAGAGCTTCTTTGCGCACACATTCGTAATCATCTTCCAACGTGTCCACAGCTCTCTGATAAAGATTAGGCGACAATATGGCACCACGTTCACCCAAACATAAAATCGATCTCAGGGATTGAGCTCTTACTCCGGAATCTTGAGAATCCGCATAGTGGCCTACCGTATCAATGACGCCCTTCTTAGCGTCTGTTAAAGCCACGAATGCCGATAATACTAATAAAGCATTTTTTTGAGTATGGTGCGATTCTGATATCAATTGCTGTTGCGCAAAGTGAGCGATTTTAGTTACATGCGTGGAAGGTAGCTGATTTAAGTTACGAGCACCAATTTTATGCAAACTGCTTAAGCCTTGTGCTATGACTTTTTGCGATTTTTCATGTTTTAAAACAGCAATTATTTCATCTATTAGAGCGTTAACTACTTCTGCGATACGCACTTCGGCTAAGTCTGCTAAAAGTCGCAATATCTTAACACGTATCGTTGTGTCACCATCACGTTCTTGTCGGAAAAGTTCAAGTAACTTTTTAATGGCTTTATACAAGTCCGGAAGTTGACAATCATCCAATACCAACTCATCAGCAATCTTTACCAACACCTCCAAAAGTTCTTTACTATTTTGTTGAGCCACATTTTCAAGAAGCGCTATACTTTGTTGTAATTTTCCTACAACTGAGCTGCTTTTAGCTGTAGTTTGTATACGTATTTTTTTATGAGTTGAAGTGGTGCTTTCCACTACTTCGATTACAGAATGCGGTCTTTTTAATACCAACGATGCGCTCGTCATTTTTAAACTAAACAATAATAAAAATGATAATATATTCTCCCACGGTTTTCCAAGTAAAATGTAAACAAATGCTAATAATAAAACGGGGTTGCCAAGCTTTAATAATAATTCTTTCTTTGTGTTTTTTTCTATTCCGCTATAAAAATAAGCATAAGAAATAAGATCGCAACATTTGCAAACACAAAACAAATTTGTTCTCTTAATATCTGAATTTTTTAGGTGAATACTAGGTAGAAAATCTGTATTATAATAATTGATTTTCAAAAATTATTTGTATCTGCGTCGTAATGTAAACAAAAAAAAAAAAAAATGGATAAAACTATGCAAAAACAATAAAAATTTTAAATTACCTGTAAACTCACAAATATAGTATAGAGCATACACTGCATTTGTCCTCTTTACGCAACTTGCTACTGCGTATAATTGAAAACAGTGGTAAATTCTGGTATCATCATATTTTTCTTTCAAAAAATACGATAATTGAGCGAAGAATATTTTCTGTACATATTGTTTTATTTATTGAAATAGTGAAAAATTCATTACAATGTCGTTATCAAGCCTCTTGCCAAATCCCACAAATTCTATTTGGGATCGGGATGACGCTAAAAGTGCCATTGCTAAAGGTACACCACAGCTAGGAGCTTTGGTTACAGCAAAAATTGCAGCACCACCTTATGGTCAACGCAAGGATTGGGTGCCACGTTCAGAAGCTGATTTTGGAGATGGTGGTGCATTTCCTGAAATTCATGTCGCCCAATATCCCTTGGGCATGGGTGCCCCGGCAAATGCTAATAAGAAGAAATCAAATAATCTGCCCGTCCGCTTGGACGAGAAGGGCAAAATCAAATATGATGCCATCGCTAGGCAAGGTCATGGCAAAGATAAAATTGTTTATTCGTCTATATCACAACTGTTGCCAGCAGAAGTTTTATCGGAGGATGCCGACGAACTACAAAGACCTGATGCGGAGACAACGGCCGAAACTACAGAAGAGACCCGTAGAGCCTTAGAAATGTTAACAAACCAAAAAATAGCGGCTGCTATGCCAGTTCGTCATGCTGAGAGAGCAGCTCCTGCAAAATATATAAGATATACGCCCTTACAACAAGGCGATGCTTTTAATTCCGGGGCAAAACAGCGTATAATACGCATGGTGGAAGCTCAGGTAGATCCTATGGAGCCACCTAAGTTTCGTATTAATAAGAAGATACCAAGAGGCCCACCATCACCACCAGCACCCGTACTACATTCACCTTCTCGTAAAGTCACTGTAAAGGAGCAAAAAGAATGGAAAATACCTCCATGCATTTCTAATTGGAAGAATGCCAAAGGATATACTATTCCGCTTGATAAACGTTTAGCTGCCGACGGTCGCGGTCTTCAGCAAAATCATATTAATGAGCGCTTTGCGAAAATGTCCGAAGCTTTGTATATAGCCGATCGTAAAGCACGTGAAGCCGTGGAAGCCAGAGCACAACTTGAGAAAAAGTTGGCTCAGAAAGAAAAGGAGAAAAAGGAGGATATGTTGCGTATGATGGCCGCTCGTGCTCGCGAAGAACGTGCCGGTCTACGTAATCCCAATGAGGAAGGGGGCAGTTCTACGGCCGAAG
>CCAG010000013.1:0-41179 GCA_001077435.1 Glossina morsitans morsitans | reverse complement strand
CCGAAGCCCGGGAACGAAACGATTTACGAGCTGAACGCCATCGTGAACGTCAACGTGAGCGAAATCTGGCACGGGCTGCCCCGGACAAGCGCACAAAACTTCAGAAGGAACGTGAACGAGATATATCCGAACAAATTGCGCTAGGAATGCCTGCAAAAACCATAGGCACCGGCGAATCACTGTTCGATCCCCGTCTTTTTAATAACACTAAGGGCACCAGTTCGGGCTTTAATGACGACGAGACCTATAATGTTTATGATAAGCCTTTGCGAGATTCAATTTCCCTAGGTACTCACTTGTATAGGCCCTCAAAACAAATTGACAATGACGCTTATGGCGCTGATTTGGAGCGCATAGTAAATACTCAACGATTTGTGCCAGATAAAGAATTCTCGGGCACCACACGTGGCCCTGGCGGTGCATCAACTCGCAATGGACCTGTGCAATTTGAAAAGGAGGAAGATCCTTTCGGTTTGGATCAATTCTTAAATATGGCGAAAAAGGCTCCAAAAAGAGGGGAGGATAAACATGATCGCAGCGCCATAGGGAGTTCGGATAAAAAACGTAGAAAGGATTAAATTTCAATGTAAAATAACTTTTAATCAAGC
Source organism: Glossina morsitans morsitans (assembly GCA_001077435.1). NCBI lineage: Eukaryota > Metazoa > Arthropoda > Insecta > Diptera > Glossinidae > Glossina > Glossina morsitans. Next base: position 40,571 of record CCAG010000013.1, on the reverse strand, counting down.
TTTAAATAGTAATTTTAATTTTTTCCTATGAGACATCAAAAGTAAAAAAGCGGGGCTACCATGGCATGTAAGCGTAATCACATAAACAAGGAGCCAGCATCAAGGTCATAATTGTGTAAGAAAGATGACCAGCGTGTTAAAGCAATTGCTATAACCTAACGCAATAAAAATGTATTAAAAACATATTAATTTTAAAGAGTTAGATGGGCTTCAAGAAGTGAGAAAAACCACATACGGAGTTTCTCCATATTATTTTTTTTTTTGTTTTTTTCTATATATAATAAAAAATTTATTTTATTGAAACCTTCAAGCCTATCAAAAAAAAAGAAGTAAGATTTAAAATATTATATATATTTTAAAATCCTCATTATTGTGCTTTATCCGAGATCAAGAATTAAAGCATTCAAAAATAAAATTTTGAGAAAAAACCGCTGACCCGAATTTCCGAAGTCTCCCCCTCTCTCTCTTCCACAATTTTTTTCAGATTAACTTAAGCCTTTTGGAAAATTGCTTCGACATGTTGTGCTATTAGACAAAATTAAAAAAAAAATTGATTTTTTTGGGATTTTAAAAACCATCTAACTCCTTAACATAAACGAAGGTTATTTATTATGCTTAGCGTAAATGCGTAGAGGACGACCGCATTTACAAGCTGTGTATAAATAAAGTGACAATAATGCAGATGGAGTTTATATAACAGCAGTTTTTTCAATGTTGCAGCATTGCGTAACATGTCACATAAAAATAAATCTATTTGTCATTAACTAAATGTACAACAGTGGAAATTTTGTAAACATTTGTCTTGGGGAAGTAAATTGAAAGACTTTAGTATGTAAGCTTCATTATTGGAGTGCGAATGGTGTGTGAGTTCTCTTTATAAAACAATAAATAACATTATTACAGATATTATGAAAATAAAAAGCAAGTCTCAAAATTCAAATAAAATGATAAAAGAAAGGAATATATATAATACATACATTATTTATCTAAAAAATATTGTACATAAATTGATAAAGCGTTTGGCTTTCTGTGTATACGAGAAGATTTCTTAACCATTCATTCGTTCGCTCTGCATACTTTATAATCTTTATATTTGAAAAAAAAAAATACATATATACAAAATTAGCACCTTATTCATACTAAACTGATTGTTTGTTTGCATACATATCCAATAAGGTTAAGGAAAAAAATTTCTGAGATCATTATGTCAATTCTGACTGATTATTGAACCCATTTAAATATTGAACTAGAGAACTAAACTGAAAACCGCAACTCAATAAACAAATGTGATAAGTACATGAACAGAGTTTAAGAGACAAACCCATATAGATTGGAATATAAAACAACAACAAAAAAAAAAAAAAAAAGAAGAAAAAAAATTTTAAACAAAGCTAACATTGTTGCTAAAAACACTTAACTGAATACTATATAATCCAGCGGATGACCTATCACTGGCATTAGTTTCGTTGAAAACATCATTTCGATAAATTATAAAATAAACGAATAATGAAAATTAATAACACCATGAAAGTCTATTTTAATATTTACGTAATAGCCGCCATGCTGGTCATAGGTGTACTAGTGAATCCTGTTCAAGGAACATTTGGTAAATTTGGCCTAGTGCTTGGCAATAATGGTAATTATGGCGGCTACGGAGGCTACGGAAGCTACGGAAGCTACGGAGGCTATGGAGGTTATGGTAGTGGTTACAATGGTGGTTATAACTATGGAGCGGGCAGCGGCTATGATGGCAACGTTAAGGTAGTTAAAGTTATTGTCGAACCAAGCGGCTCGACAGGATATGCTGGCTATTATCCTTCAACTGTTGTAGCTACTCCGCCCATTAGCTACGGTTCCGGTTACAATGCCATTACATATGGCTCTGGCTATCGACCCACTTATACCTATGGATCCGGTACTGGCTATGGTTATGGATCTGGCACTAGTTACGGTTACGGTAGTGGGAGTTATGGGTTAGGCTACGGTCTCAATAATAATAATAATTGGTGTTGAAAGTCTTATCGAAAATGTTAACAGCAAATATTCAATGCCTTCAAGAAGTATTAGATGATCGATCAATGAAAAAATTAATCAATCAAATCTAGAAAAATTTTTTGCTTTTCTCGAATAGTTTTTCAACACCAGGTTATCATAACTATGTGAAATAAGTGAACAAAATTTTTTATTTACTTTTATAAGTGTTATCATAAACTGATTTCAAAGACTAATGTCCAGGTGAACTTCTATTAAAATAAAATCAAAAAATCGATTACTTAGTCTTTCTTAAATAAGCACGAGTAAGCACAAGGCGGAATGTGCGTGTGGCTCTCACAGCGGAGTAAATTTCCTTAGAAGCCAGGCAATTATCCTTTGTACCGTCGATCGTAACGATTCGGTTCATTAGAGTCGAAATCATTGCAAGAAATTATTGCTCACATATTGGCCATTTCCAAGATTGGATTGCTTTCCATTCGATTAAGTAAGTTAGCGATTCGACCGTAAGTTAGGATTAAAGGCCACTATGTGCAGAAAAATTGACGTTTTAGTTCACGTCACGTGATGGCAGCAGTGTTCAGTTGCTATCCGACTATATCGGATGCCAACCTGGATGAACTGGTTTATTTTTGCAATGATATTTTAACAAGACGCTTGTCAGCAGCCTGCCAAACGATTGGAACTGTTAAATCCAAAGCTTTTGGCGAAGTATCCTGTACGCGTAACAATGGACCAGTTGGTGGGTGGGTAGATGGGGTTAATTGTTCTCATCTTTGTACAGGTACTACTGTATCGTCCCGAGAATATACGTTTAAATTTTTGCAGATTTATCTGCTGTAGTTCATGCGTAATGGGGAAAAATCAATTTTTTATTCTTTTTGAAAAACAGATGTGCCCTCACTTTACGTGCTATTGTAGATGGCTGCATTTCGCTCGATTTGGCCTATTTGCAATATCAAGCTATGTGCAAGAGCTTCCAATGTTCCTGTCAAATTTGATGTGGATAGCTTCAGTTTTCCGACTAGGAAAATGTTTGAAACAGACATTACGCAGACGGACAGACGGACGTGCTTAAATCGCTTCAGAATTTGATGCTGATCAACAATACATATATTCTTTCTGGGGGGTTTCTGAACTTTCCTTCTGGAGCCCCTTTGTTCATCGTTCGGTAATGAGTATATAAATTCGTATTGTGTGCCTCAGACTTAGAAGCATGGACTTAGTAAACACGTGTTCAGTTTGTGGGACTGCATTTAAAGCTTCTTATTATTAATAATAAGTTTCTCGGCAATTTGATATGAAAATTGATACCGGAAATGATTCCGGAAAGTTTTCCACATTTGGAAAATGAAGTTTTTACTAACATTCTTTTTGGGATAGAGGATAGAGGAATTGCTTTGGTTTATTCCATTTATAAAAATATGAGCTTACATTTTTTTTATTTATCTATTTATTTATTTTTTCTTTTGAGTAATAAATTCTTGTTTTATTTAGGGTCCGACTTCCTTCCTAACAGTTTAAATACCTATAAGCCGGACAATGATGGATGAAAAAACTTACATTAACATTTAATTGGTTAATTGTTTCAATTAGCAAATCATTTTTCGTCAGTTAACGTATTATTGTAAACAACAATGAAGAAAAAATGAATTTTTTTTTTTCAATTCTTTCGATGACATGCACTTTACGTTTAAGTAAACTTGCACGGACGGCTGGCTGTACACTCAACAAAATTTCATTCTATAAGATGCGTGTTTTGGACATTAACTGAACGTGTAGAGAATCTTTATGTAATTGCGTTTGTAGATGAGACCTGATGATAGCGTTGTAAACTAGGCTGGGTTTGGTGCACATACGCTTATTATTATGAAATTTTTATCGACCATGTTTATGTGTAGGAATTTGATGTATGCTTTTGTTTACCGCATGGCCAGAGTGTATATTAATTAGGTAAATATTTTTTTATAATAATGTAAAAAAAAAAAAGAAAAACAAAAAAAATGTAAATTTTGCCTAAGAAAAAATGTTGAGATGATATTATCATCGTTTGAATAGTTAACGTTGTTTAGTTTTTTCAATGTCACAGGCACTTTGGATTCTGTTGGCGTATCCAAACTTTGAAGATGTAAGTTGTGTGGTTTTTCCCTATCAGTTATAATCTATAAAATTGTGCGTATCGCAGTGTAATGAAATCAGTTTTGTACGTTTGGCGATACGGTGCGGTGGGTGCGCGTATAAAAAGGATTCACGCGAAAATTTTACGAAATGAGAGCAAATATTATTTTATTTGTTGCTTTAATCGGTCAATCGTCTCTGACGCGCTCTAGTAAAGCCTTATTAGGTAATAAATTGGCTTTGCTAAAAGGTGCCGTAGAAAGTTCTATTGGGGGCAGTTTAGGCATTGGAAGCCATGGGGCGCACAGAGGGCATGCTGGTTGGGGTAGTCATGCCGACTATCATGGTCATGCCGGGTATGGAGGTCAGGCCGAATACGGAGGACATGCTGGCTACGGCGGGCATGCTGGGTATGGAGGACATGCTGGGTATGGAGGCCAGTCTGGCTTTGGCGCCCATGGCAATTATGCAAGTCCAGCTGGCTATGGGGGTAATGTTGGGTCCGGAGGACGCGCTGGTTATGGAGGTCATGTCGGCTATGGACTCCAGACTGGCTACGGACCTCATGCTCATGCTGGATATGGGGGTAAGGCTGAGTTTGATGGCCGCGCAGGATTCGGAGGCCATACTGGCTACGGAAGTCATGCCAGCTACGGGGGTCATAGTGGGTATGAAGATAGTTCTGCTTTCACGGGCCAAGCCGGAGGCTACAGTGGGGGTAATAATGGCGTTCGGGGAGGTTACGGTATTGGTGCTGGTTATAACAGTATATAGTATTATTTTTTCACTTAATCTTATTTCCAGAAAAAGCTCCCGATAATAGTTGGAATGGCTTAAATTATCGGGCTGGTTTTCAGGCGGGACTTGGTGTCGCTGGAGAAAAGAAATCAGCTGTTAAAGTTCTAGTACCTTACGAGAAATCCGCTTACTTTGGTGGACAAACGTCTGGTCTGGCGTCTATTGGCGGTGCTCAACCAGTAATCTCGTACACACAAATAGCAGAAACTCCGTTGCCCTCGAAATCGATACATATTTCGGAACCAGTGCAATTTAAACCACAATATGTAACTCAACCGCAACAAATCGATGTACAAAAGACCGTAGAACCTTCTGGTCATCATCATCCACTGCCTCTGGATTCCGGTCGTGTCCCGTTCAATACTTATGTTACTCCATTGCCGTCCCAAAATAATTTTGATTGGAATGATCATTGGAATGTTGTTGGCTCAGGTGCTTCCAAAAGCGTCGGTGCTTGGGGGAAATCGGGTTGCTAGTCATATCTCTCTTATCTCTTATCTGCATAAACGAGTATTCCAGCGAGATTATTTTTCATAAAATTTACTGCTTATTAAAATTAAATAAAAAAAAAAATAAAAAAAAAATTCAATTCGTTTAACGTAATGGAGTGCAAATAATAATAAAATTTCTTTTATTTTAAAAGCGGAGCTCTCGCGACAATTTTAAATGAACGCAGAGTCAGAAAGATGGCATCATTAGAACGATGGATGACTCTGGCTCTCAGTAATTTTTACTCCACGTCTTATAGATCCTTAGATAAACACAACTGTACCTAATTCGAAATTACGATCGTTTCAGTATTTTATTAGTTATGCTTGTGTTAGTGTTTGCGCAGAGTTTTTTTATATGGCTCTGGGACATTTTTACACTCAATTGGGGTATTAAATCCCTACCTACAAGCCTGCTGCTGCTGCTGCTGCTTTCCATCTCTTCTTTGTCTGAGAGGATATTGCTCTCGGTAAACATCACAGGTACTGTTGCCAATCGTATAGCGAAATGAAGCGATCTTCCAGTAGAGTAGTTAAGCAATTTAAAAATGATAGATTAATGGCAATGTCCTCAAAAGGTGACCAAGCTTAACAGCAATAACATCCGTTTATGAACAACAGAATAGTTAGTCGCTTAAAGAATTTTCTTCATGTCTCACATAACCTAAGCATAAAGGTATATAAAGAACTATCGCTTGCAATGAAAACGCTCTTCAAGTTTGACGACGAACGAAGCAAAACACAATGGAATTGAAAAAATTTGTCATTATATTAATTTTCTTGGGAATTGAACGTTTGCAAGTCGCAACGGCCAGCAGACAACTATTGAAGAATAATTACATTAGGATGAAACGTGGCTTTAATAAATATCCGAAAAATAGTAAGCGAATGGAAATTTTAAATATTTGATGATTTTCTTAATGAATGAAAATTAAATTTTTCAGATTATGAGTCAACGATTCAAGTAAGTCAAGGAATTATGCAGTACGAGAAAACGAATAAAGATTCTACGGCGGCATTGCAGAAACCAGAGGATCTTCTTAAGAAAGATTGGCAACCTAGCACTAATGTTCAATCAGATGGTCATATCGTTTGGTCGCATCCTTACATCGGTGACCACAATTACGGCTATGATCCCGATAAGACTGACGTGCATATACTATCGCAATCGCCTGCATCTGTGGGTAACTATCATCATCATCATCATCATCATCATCATGCTGGTAGTGTTTTCTCCAATGATTTACCGGCCGGTAACATTTTGGAGAGCGCAAATTTACATACAAACGCCTTACGCGACTCCGGGGTATCGAAAAACATTGGACGTCGCAAGGTTAACGATAATATTGATTTTAATAATGCTTTTCATAAACAGAATACGAAAGGTTCTTATCGTAAATGAACCATCAGAAATAAGAGAGAAGGCAGATTGCTTTCAGCCTGCATCGAAAATGCTATTGAACCCGCCTTTCGTCTATTTTCTTGTTATATCCTACCTCACTTGTGCTATAGGGCATATTAAATTTGTTCGGACCTATGTAACACCCAGAAGGGCTTAAGAATTTTGTTAAACCAATCGATTCAGAATTTATTTCCGTCTGTCCGTGTGATGTCTGTCCATTTATTCTTGTGTTCAAGTTGCAGATTGTAGTTTTCGAATGGGCTTTGGCCCAAGGACGAAGGCTATTGAAAATAGTTCAGATTAGTCCACTTTTTCGACCACTCCCCAGAAGTTCATATGACATAGAGGTCTAATTTTAAATGCTTCACAATGAAATTAAAGATAAAAACATAACTGCACCAAATTTGGATGGTCTCGGCTAATTTTCGGGCAGAAAAGTCTACGTGGCGATGAGAATTGACCCATAATAGTAGTTTCGTACAAAAAAAAAAAAAAAAAGAATTGTGTAAGATAATGTGGTGTAGGGTATTTAATGGTCGGTCTTGTCCGACTATAATGTTTACTTATTCGTTTTTTTTCCGAAAAGTATTTAAAGGAAATGTAAAACAGTCGCATATAGTCGCGTCCCATCAGACGTAAGTTCTTTTGGGTTTGTATCATAATTTCTCAACTTGATTAAAGTTACCATTTGATTACACGCGTCAGGAGTAATTGTACGAATTGCACAAATTTATTTCCAAAATTGGAGATTAGTTAGGAAAAGATCATCTTCGTTGCTAACAATGTTGGGCTGGTAAAATTCGTCTTGATAGGGAAACTGGTAAACAGTGTTCAAATGAAGACAATATGACGGATGGAAGTGACAATCCTGTCCCCAGGAACCGGATATCTCTGAAATCAGTTTTCAGCCCATTTTGGCTAAAAGGGCCTGCGAAGAATGCTAAGTAAATAAATAATGCGACGTTGTTTTGTTCCAGAGATTCCAAATATTCATATCGGCTGAGATGAAGACGACTCTCATCGAAGCTTTCGATCTCTTTTTGCATCTTCTCTTGCAACAAGCAAAACTTTTACCTATGGTCAAGTGAGCAAGCAACAGGAAGCCTATAATGCCCTTCATTATGCTTAAGGGGGTAGACTTTTCGAAAATGAACTTCATAGGGAGGCAAGCTTCCATGAAAGCTATCTTGTGAAAATTGTTTTTTTTTCTCATCTTCTAAATAATTATAACGACCTAAGCCGGGACAAGTAACTGTTATTAGTCATTATATTGCTATTACTATCGTATGCAATTTCGTATGCGATTTAATATCAACTTGTCGTTTGCAGCAGGCTGCAGGATATATTCGATTCTTGATGATTTCACTGCGGTAGTTTAACAAACGTTTTATGTACGTGTACTGCTTATTTCATTACTCATCACAAAACCTGATTCAAAAAAAAAAAAAAAAAACATTTTCAAAATAGTTATGCGTTTGACTAAAGCAATTATTTGCTTTTAATAACTATTCGCGAAGAGTTTTATTTTTGGTACAACAAATATGGTTTTGCGGGTTTGCGTTACCCAATCTTAGAGATGACTATCACTTTGACACTTACAGTAACTAAGAAAGAAAGGCCACGGTTCAAATGCTTCAACATAATTTCGATTTATTATTATTATTATTGTTATTATTTTTCATGGGGGAATTGGAAAACTTTTTCGCCTCAGGGTTGCTCATGTTCATTAACCATCATTATTAATGATGAGCTACTAAAGCATAATATAAACATGGAATCGTTCTGCGCCCTTTGAAGAATTCAATTTCGATCGATAGCAAATTTTACTCATTCGATTAACGTGCTTTATCCCGCCGTATCCTTTCTATGAAATTCATTCCTCTATCTTCCAAATTGCATCTCACGTGATTCTTCCTTGAGCAGCGACAATGATGAGCCGATTAATTATATCTTTTTAGAGATCGTGCGCAATTCATATAGATATTTGCTTCGGAATCATTATATTGATTGTGTCTTCAAAATGAATCGATCATAAATTGATCCGATTCTGTATCATTGTTATGATGCAATGAGTTAAGAATGCATTCTCTTACGCAATCAAATTCGGTATTCAGAAACGTTCTTATCTGATCCTAGAAAATCTATCTCAGCTAAATGTTTGATGTTTTCTCGTGCTACCGGATTTTTCTTCGCAACGCCGACGCACTTTGCAATAAGCACTTCATCTGATATTGGAACTTGATGTGGAGAGTGTATTAAAACGAAATTTAGAAACTCTTAGAAACTCATTGGAAAGCCAGAATTTAGACAAAGGAGTTATAAGCTTTTGTAATTTTTGAATTCAAAGTGACAGGAGCGATAGGAAAAAGTTTCTCCACGTTGATGGAGAATATAGGACAGGATATACCTGTGTATGCCTGTTATTTGCAATAGTATTTGTTTCTGCACGAAACATTGCAAATCAATAAGGGGAACACAAAATAAATAAGTAAGAAAATTATATTCCATCATGGACGAATCTTTTATACCCACCATCGTTATTCTATAAAACATTGCTCTCAGTTTACGTGGTATAGTATGCGTGCCTTTCGACCGATTTGGCCCTTTTTCTATACAAATTTTTGTGCAAGCAATTCCAGTGTTTTTGCCAAGCAGACGATTACAGAGACGGACAGACGGACATTGCATAAATCGATTCAAAATTTAATGCTGATCAAGGCATTACATATATATATATATTTTCGGGGGTCTCTGAATGTTCCATCTCGATGTTGCAAACCTTTATGACGAACTAAACATACTTCTCATCTTTCGGTGATGCGTATAAAAAGGAAAGCGAACAGCGCACTACCAGATCTGTGATTGATCTATGCTTAGGCTTCGTAAGTATGACATTCCGTGTATGTAGTACAGTGAAAATGACGTTGTACCATACTAGGAATCGAACCTGTGTCTTCCGACTGCTTGGCGGATGTTTCAAGCGCTAGACCATACGATAACCTCCTCCTTCCTAATTAAGTTTCTTTTAAAAAACTTTCTCTCTTTCAAAGAGATAGAACATAATTACGTATCACCGAAGGATGACGGGTATATTCATTTTGTCAAAACGTTTGCGACGCCTAGAAGGAAACTTCAGGGACCTCACAACCATGTACATATTTTTCATCAGCACCAAATTCTGCATCGATTTAAGTATATTCGTCTATCCAGCTGTTCGCCTGTATGCCTGTGTAAGGTCTGTTGTAAACATTATCCTAATTGGTAATATGAAGCTATCGATTTCAAATTTGGCAGAAACATTGGAAGTGTTTGCACACAGGTTGCTGGACTGGACGCACCTTAGATAATTTTTGACTATGATTGGCAATTAATTAACTCAGATCATCATCAGTCCTCTTATGGGTAGTCACAACGTTCTCTATGCTCTTTCGACTTTTTCGTTTAGACTCTGAATGATACGTTAATCGAGGCGAGTAACGTAATCGAACGTAAATTTTGAATGTTGATACTGCATGGACAACAGGCTATGAGAATTCGGAACATTCAACGAAATTAGAACTTATGTGTGGAGATAAAATCAAAGGATGCAAACAGAAAGGGGATAACCTTGTGAAAATATTTTTCGGCGCATATTTTTGTGGATTAACATCTCAAAAAAGAAAAAAGAAAAGCAGGGAAGAAAAGTATATTCAGCCGTGACCGAATTTTTTTTATCCATCTCCGTTATCCTGAAACGAACTAAAAAAAAGAAAAAAAGGAAAAGACCTACATTTTCATGCTCTACAATATTGGGTGGAGGTGGTTGATTTTTTCTATTTTCCGAATAAAAGTAGAAATTTAATCGGTGTATGTGTTGTAGGTTATGAGTAACAAGCAAAAAACACGAAAATCAAAGGTGTTCGCAATTTTCGTTGCATAGGAATGTGGGCGCATGTTCTTTTAAAAGTTTGGGTGCTTTTCAATCTCTCTTGCAACTTCCCCGCAGATAATACACAGTTGCGCAGGTGGACGGATGGACAGATGGACGGCCAGACATGCTTAGGCGCATTCCGAATTTGCAGCCGGCAAAGATATAATATACTTTATAGGGCCTTTGAGGCTTCCATCCGCGCATTATATAAAGGCTTTGAGAAGAAGGATGAAATTATGACACAGAATAAAATTTACTAGGCATGGTCAATTGTTTTCCGGTGCTGCAGCATCGCTGCTGTAGTTTATGAGTAATGAGCAAGCAACCATTTTTTTAGTTCTTTTGCAAAACATAGGTGTTCTCCGTTTATAGGATATTGTAGGCGTGTGCTTCACTACCAAGCTGCCTGTAAGGATTTCCAATGTTTCTGCCAATTTTCAACACGATAGCTTAATTTTTGCCGTCAGGAGATTATTTATAGCAGACATTGTAAAGACGGAAGCCGGACGTGCTTAAATCGATTCAGGATTTGATGCTGTTCTAGAATATACATACTTTGTGGCATCCCTGAAGCGTCCTTCAGAGCCTTGCAAACATTTTAACAAAACAAATACAATCCGCATCCTGCGGTGATGAGTACAAAAAAATACCGGTCGAGAAGGTAAACATAAATTTTTTTTGTGGTAAAAAAATTATAATTAATTTATTTACATAATAACAATAATTTTGATTTTTTTTCTTGCCATCGCCACGTACTTAAAAGTCTTTTCTTTAAATTTCTTAGCAGTTATCACATTTTCACGTTCTTTTTTTTTTCATTATCTTTCGAAAGAGTAGACGCACAGGTATCTTCTCATTACCCATGACAGCAAATATCAACAACATACTGTTAGAAAGATCCTCTTTTAATGTTTGGGATCCTTAAACTCGTACGTACTACTATAACTGATGACACCTTTGCCATGATCGATGCCAGGTACGGGCTTATGCGAATACTCCTCGCCTGCAAACTCGTGACCGCCGCTAACAGCCGCTGAAAATAGATGATCATGTTCGCTGCTGCCGCCATGAAAATCGTTTGGAAAATGACTTTCATCTAAATGATCGCCGAAATCGCCCAAGGAATCTTGATGGTAACTTAACTCATTACTGTAATCGCCAATCGAGCCGGCCGTTACAGAATAACAGGCCACTAAAATGGCTAATAATATAATAAAAGTTGACATGATTTCGTTCTCCTTTTTCCCTTTTTTTTTTCTTTTTTTTTTTTTTTAAATTTTTTTCTTAGCACTCCACGTATATTTATATATATATATATATATATATATATATATATTTATAGGCTGGTACTGTGTTACCGTTAAATTGAAATGTTACAAATAAACTAAATTTCATAGGCTAGTGTCTCTATAATTTATACGAAATGAAAATAAGCAAAAAAAATAAATAAAAACAAAAAATGAAAATCATATTTTTTGAAACTCCTTAGTGATGATGTTGAAAATACGTGAAGAGGAAAAAGAAAAAACTTTATGTCTTATACGACCATATAGTTGGATATCCCCCCATAATAATATATATATATATATATATATATATGTAACAGACAATGGTAGTTTGGATGCACACTAAAGTGTGGCATAACTAATGACTTTAAGCCACAAATTTGTGGTAAACTTTTTCTATGTTTTCTACATTTAATGCATTTATCTGTTGGCCAATATATCAATTAGTGTGTTTACCAAAAAGTAGAAAAAAAAAAAAAAAAACAAAAAAACAATAACAAGCCATGTACAATACAAGCAATTTACACATTTATTGTTTCTTTCTTTTGCTTTGCAAATCAAATAAAAGTCTCATAATAATTCAATGTTTGAAAATTTGTTTCGTTTTTCTGCTTTTTTGCTTTTTTTTTTTTTTTCTTCTTTGTTCATTTCGCACATTGACTGACTGACCGACTTGTTGAAGAGTGGTTTTTATGTCTTCGAGTTAGAAATATTATAAAAGAAATTTCCTACTCTACATATCTTCCAGATGTTGGGGGAAAACCGCAAAACAAAATTGTACGCATATGTCAAATGGAAAAACAAAAAAAAAACTTACTAGTCTTTCTTTATCCTACCACCACCATCATCATCATCATTTCCCCCCCTCCTCCCTACCCCCCCCCTTCCTGCCCTCCCTTATCTTACTCCTTCTTTTCATTTCTTCATCGCTGTCTAATGCATTGAAAACCAGTGCTTTACGTACATACATCATCTATATGTAAATATTTTATTTAGCCAACAAGAGAAATGTAGTATTGACCGACAGTGGTTACCGATGATGTAAAAAACATGTTACCGCAATTTCCAATTCGTTAAGTTGAAATTATGAAGATCGCTTTTCTAATCGCATCGCTAACAATTATTATACAATTTATGCTGTAACATAAACATTTAATCTTGATAATCAAGTTATTTCGATATGAAGTGTTTGATACATATCCATATACATAAACATATACAGATACAGATACAGATGAAAGAGAAATTACGAACAATTTCATGCATTTATTTCAAAGTATTTGTAGACATTTGTACCTCTTTGCAATTATTTTCGCGTCATGTCTACATATATATGATATATACTAAGATTGTCAACAAAATATGTGAGGAGTGATTTAAGACGATATTTAAATGAGAAACGGATAATCCCTGTTTTCCATTTCTTCTCAAAGATCTAGCGCGAATGATTTCATAAAAACAAAAAAACATTTCTCACTTTCTTCATCAAATCTTGATTGCCGTCAATTAACTCCCTTGACATTACAAAGCCGCAACTATCACGTCAGTGTTCACGTGGTTCAAATCTCATTCCTATAGAGCGGGCTTAAAGGTTTAACACCCACTCTCCATCTCTTTCTCGTTCCCCACTTGATTCTAATCGGGACAGTGTTAGATGTATAGCAGCGATTGCTCATAAAAGAAACGAAAATGATATAACATCATGTAGATGATTTTTACGATCCATTATAACATATATATCATAGGAATAGGGAATATTTGATATATGTTTTAGACGAGTTTATATTTTAATTTGGATTTAATTTGGAACAAACAATGGCACCGCTTCAGCCTTTCGAATGTTCTGCTGATATCATAATAACGATCTCTAAGTTTTATTTGTTCGAATCCAATCTATCGGGTGTCTATACGGTTTCATATTACTGGACAATATCACTGAAGTAATTTAGAAAAATCGTATGGATTCTTTTTGGGATGGAAAGCAGATCAATAGAAGTATAATATTGGACGAGCATATATTTATGTATTAGCAAGTAAAGGCATTATAGCGGGCCACAGCATACCATACCTACATCACCCGACATCACTCTGCAGATATTCATGTAACGATCCTTCCAAATGACGGCTTTTATGGGAAGTGCTCGAAAAAGTGGTCCGGTCAAAATACCTCAATGTAACAAATTTCATCAAAATACATTAAAAATTGTGACCAATACAATACGGACACACGGACAGACACGCCTAAATCAAATTAGAAAGTGATTCTAAGTCAATCGGTATAATTAATCGCGGGTCTATTTCGAGTCCTTCTCAATGTTGTATACAGGTGTCCGGTATAAAAGGTAAAAATTACAATGATTTTTAAAGAGAGCAAAACTAAATGGAAATTGCAAAGCTATTCCCGCGAGACAGATTCAATTTGAGGGCTCCGACGGCAAGCAGTATAATTAATTCAAATTGGCATATGAAAGAACAAGTTCGCTTAATCTTTTACACAAGTTTATGGCGAACGTCTCACGTAGGGGCTTTGAAAAGTATTGATTTCTTCTATGACTGCCGCTTATTTGAATGAAAAAAGTTTAATTTACGATCAACACATAAACAGATTCGTATATAAATTACGTTTAAACCAACTTATGGAAATTCCCCTATGTGGTTCACATTGCGGAAGTTATGTCGCTTGCCGTTTAAAGAATTACTTTCTAAATTTCAAGTCCCGGTATACTGCTATACAACCTTGTTTTGTACCACTTTTGACTAATTAACAGAGCATTTAAGCCAATAAAAAACTGATTTTTCCGACGAATCTCACCCCTTGAGTACTTAATATCCACTGAAGTGTACGGGCGAAACCTTGTTCATTATATAGAAACTTACGAAATTTGTCATTTCGACTCTGATAACGGAATACAGGCATGGAAGGTTTTATAAAACGTATACTGCTTTAACAGCATGAGTTGATTTATCGGTTATTTTATTTTGGAATTTTTGAATTGTAATGGGTCTACAATAGACTTGCTATGTGCCTTTGTGCACGCCTTATAAAGCACATAAATTTTGGCTCTGTATACATAATCGATCTGCTTAAAGCAAATCTGCAATAAGTCGGGAAATCATTTGCTTTTGATTTACAAACAGCATTACCTTACCCTAAGCTAACACTATCAACTGCATATTATAATCGGACTAATCGGTACGTATTGACGCAGGACTTTTATAAATTTTCATAACGATCAAGTTGATATGTACGGTGAGATGAAAATGAAGCATCCAGAGCGATTCGAAGCACTTCTAGAATGTGACATAATAGTTTACAGTGATATGACGCATTAGCCAAAATACAAACATGTAAAGTTGACGTTATTGAGAATAAATAAGAAGTTCGGTCGGGATATTTATATTGTTAGGACATTCATTTTGACTAAACACTCTCGAACCTCCGTTCCTTTTATATCTTCCAAAATTACTATAAATTAACACGATCTTGTCTACAAACATAATAAGCTTTTTGTACATGAGCTAGACCATCAAAATTTTTTTTAACACAATCTTTGCAGGAAGTTTTAAAAAGAAATAAAAAAATCGATGGAGAAATTTTAAATTGGCCGGATTTACACTGGATCACAAAAGTTGAATAGTATTTTGTTTTGATTATTGGGAAGAAATGAGTGATTCCGTCGACCTAAGCATCCCTTAGTTAACGTACCTAATTCTCAGCGCTTTGGATGATTAAACTGAGAAGAGAGAACATTTACTTTGCGTTTATTTTATATGTGACCAGAGAGCGCGAAATAAGTTCGTTGTCTTTGCTATATCATATACGTTCTGCTGGATTAGTCATTGAATCGCCAAGCAATACGTAGAAGCGAAAGCTTTTAAATAATCTTTAAAAGCATGCTTTCAATCTTACGCTTTAGTGGATTATAGTATAAGTTTTGAAAGTGCTTAAGGACATGAATAGTTAAAGGACATGAATGACGGAAAGATTGCATTGAATCACTTTGAGATTGGGATTTAAAATTGTAACAATTTATGTGTTTTTTTGACCCCGAAAGGAAAGAAGCCCCTGTCTAATATATAATATAACTGGGTTCATATTCTTGTTCATCTAGACAAGATTACATCCTGATACCCATAACCGGAGAATAGATGAATGTGTCATTTTGCATGTAAGACCATCAAAAAAAAAAAAACAAATCTTTTACTAATTATATTACTGATCAATTTAAGGTCCCGAAAGAATTTAATCATATTTGTTGATCTGTCCATCCGTCCGTAGTTACTTGAATTAAAATTTTTGTTTGAATCCTACAACGCAGACTTAAAAATGGCTTTACTGCGTTCATAAAAAAAAAAAAAAAAAAACGCAAGGATTAAAAGACAAATATTATTGCTTTGTATATATGCTACTTTTTACACTTTATTGATGGCTTGTTACTATAATAAAATATGATATACATATCATGCAATAAATATTCCTATCCATTACTAGTGAAAGATTGGTTACTTGTTGCATCGAAAGCTTCAGAAAGTATGTATGTACCTGATCAGTGAAAAATTCTGGAATGATTTGGCTATATTCAATTTTTCAGTCCGTCCGCCCATTGACCTGATAATTTATGCGCTTTAATTTACAACTTATTACTAATATCCGATATTAACCTGAAGTGCTAGTAAAACACAACACAAAGACTGCTGACCGATCTAGCAATGTGTTCTGTATTATGAAAAAGAGCTATAACTTACGTTTACGGTTAAGATAAAGTTTTTGCTTGCTTACAATATTTTCTATATTCTACACCAACTGCGGTGTGAACGTATGTGAGGCTTATGCGGCCTAGAGCCACCTTGTATTATATCAATCGATTTAGAAATACTTTCTCAGTCAATCTGAGCATGTTTTTCCGTTCTTCGCGTTTGTCCGTGTATGATGTTCGCCCATGTATTGTGATATTTAATCTGCAGATCGCAAATGTTTGAGATATTCGCATGTAATCAGATATACCTTAAGAACGAATGCTATTGAAAATGGTTCGGGTCGCGTCACTTTTTCCCATATAACGCCCCATTTTGAGAAGTCGATGTATGAAAAACTGAATTTAGCTAACTGATATAGGGTATGTAATGGTGGGTTTGGTCGACTATGACGCTTCTACTGGTTTTTATATAGTATTTTTTGCTATATACTTTATATGAATATTTATATATAATCATTATTTAATCATTTCGATCGCGACAACTAAGTGAAGAAATTTAAAACATGTTTTTCTATTATTATTAAAAACAATCTTAATAAGCGTTTTATACATAAGCTCTGTGTATAACAAAAATAACTTTTTACACCTAAACATTACAGTTCATTTAACTATTACGAAAAAAAGAAATCAAAACAAAAAACACAATCAAATGTGTAATAAATGTTTTTTTTGTGTGTTTTTGTTTATCATACGAATATTTGCTAACTTTGTTATTACGTTTACCACATTCAAAAAAAAAAAACAAAAAAAAAAAACAAATTAAGCTAAATGAACGTGGCTTTTTCACATTGCACTAAGCACGCAACAATTTTGCCAGATGGTATGCAAGATCGAGTCACACTAGACGAAGTGTATAAATTCTTAGGTTATGTAAGATTATAGGAGTGATGGCCGTTCCTATTTCTTCTTTCTGTTAATGCGCAAATAGGTTCTCGGTGTTGAAATTTGTTGCTTTATAAAACGAACGATGAGGATTTCCTTTTTTTCCGAAATTTTGGATACACATAGCGTAGACATTGGTGTTCGCGTGATGCAAGATTCGGTTGATTACACAACCAGTCGGTGTACACGAAAGTGCAGAGAGATCGATGTCTTTTAGGGTATTGCGTGTTTACTCTCTTTTAAAATGGAAACCAATGCAGTCGATGTCAAGTTGGCTCGGAGTAAAAACGCAATTAGGTACGAAACAGTTAGAAAGCGCATTGCAAGGTTTCGTTAAAAAAATGTTAGTCTTGAGAACGGTGAACACTCACGACTTTCACGACGGTCAGACTGGAAAGGATGCATTTATTGCGAACTTTTAATGCTCAGCCCGTAATTGTTATTATAACCGAACGATATTAGGTCCAACTAATCAAGTTACGAGACAAGACTTTAAGTAAAACCTAACATGAAAAGTGATTTTGTTTCATGGCCGCCTGCCGACAGCAAAAGTAATCCATGAAGGGATCTTCAAATTGGGCTGGGAATTTCTTCGGATGGGGGGATCTTTCTGCAGACCTGTCTCCTTCTGATTAGCAATGATTCAGATCGATGCGATCAACAGCTCACAAAAGTCGAAGATGTGCTCTCGAAACCACGAATTCGTACCGCATGACCATCCATCCCTAACCTACTCGATGAGAAGCAAAAGACCATAGATAGTAAAGGTGAATATTTCGACTATGAAATTTTATGATAAATTTTTTTAATTAAGTTGAAATTCTCGCAAAAACTACAAACAAGTTTTTCGTACATCTAACGTCACAGCAAAAGGACTTGTGGTAAATCCTTGAGAGAAATTTAACATTTTCGTAAATCGTTTTGTCGAAAAAAATAAATTGATTGTCCGAATTTATCATATGCATATATAACATTTAAATTAATTGAGTTCATATTATTTAAGATCTGATTATGAATATATCATATAGACAAAGATCCAACGCTATAAAGAAGCTTGTTATTGCAGCGTTGCAAACACGTTGATACATTATAGCAATTTGGTGGATGGTTAAATGTCAGTTGGTTTTGATTTGAAACAGTTTTGCTTCGTTCGCAATTAAACAAAATTTCAGCAAGAATTCGCACAATTTGTTGAATACATCGACTATCATTTCAATTTGTTTGCGTTTCAGTCAATTAGTTTTTTTACAAAAAAAAAAAAGAAGTAACTATTGCGCCGCAAATAGATATTTACTTAGAAGTTTAAGTTTCGCTAGGTTTCGTTGGGGAAAATGTAAAATGCACGCTATTTCGGTTGGAGAGTGACTGTAGCAAGCTGGAAGGTAAGTGGATAAACTCTTGCTATAACAAGACATACTCATAACATATTGTTAAGTAGATATATAAATAACAAAATGCAACACGAATATAACCTCACCATCATCATCATCATTGTAATAACATAAAACGGAAAGATTATTAAGTAAATTAATTATCAAATGTGCCCTACTCGTGTTATACTCGCGTGACGATCACAAAGAAGTAAGAATAGGGTGGCGACGGGCGCAGACTATCTCTCTCCCTCTCTCTCTCTCTCTCTCCAGCGAATGTGCGTTTAATCTATAAGTGCCTTCATCGACTAAGCACGCGCTATAGCTACGATCAAAGTGAACTCTACCCCACTTGAGATCGTTTGAGTTAACGAGAAGTGTTTGCTTGACTTACATTCAAAATGTTTTGAAAATTTGCATTAATTTTGAGATTTCCAATCATTCAGGAGATATGCACTGCTCGTGTTGTACCCGTGTGAAGATCAGAAAGTTGTAAGAATAGGATGGCGACGGGCGGAGACTACATTCAATTTTATAATAAATGTTTTGAAAACGACATGAAATTCTCGAAGACAGACAAATCGAAACAAACAAGGTTAGGCAGGACAAACTTTTCGAAGTTCGCGATAATTGTTTTCCTATATGCTTAGAGCACTCTATTAAGTTTTACAATAATATTGTATGTAGTTAAATATTGGACATATTACAATATTATCCGTTAATTTTCATTTGTTTACTAATTGGAGAAGAGTTTTAGGTAATATTTGAACTGAAGAGAAAATGTTTGATATCAAAACTTTGAACATTTTTCCAAACAACAGTTTGTAAGCTCGTCTTAATAAATACTTCAACCTCTAGACCGATGGACAGATAAAACAATAAGATAATAAAGTATATTTATTGTAGTTTGCGATATAAAAAAAAAAAACACATTTCAGAAAATTATTCAAAAAGTTTTATGTCAATTTACCTAAACTTTGAAAAGCTCATCGAATTTGCGTAAAGTTGCGTGATTTCAAAACAATTCCGAAATGATTTCAAGCATAAAGTTTTTTATAATAAAATGTTGAAAAATCGCATGCGACCGATTGCAAGGAGGAGGCGGATTATTTTATCAATTTGAATTTCTCTCAGAAAGATTTCATTTCAAAGCGCAGCATGAAATAAAAGCCAACCTTCCAGGGCGAACACCCGGCAGTGTATAGCTTTCAAAGTAGTCTAGACTTACACGTTTACTTTGTGTTGCGGTAGTTGATTATTCCCCCTGAACTGTAATAGTACGATCTACATATGGAAGTGTCAGTTGATTAATGAGCTTACAGCGGGCTTGTTAACCGATTTTTAGATAAAAATCTTTGGCAAGCGTCAAGTTCCATATTTCTCTTGATGTGAAGTTTATTTAAAGGTGATTCATGTCCACTTTTTCCATTTTGTTTTTGGACGATCTTTGTCAACGTAATGGCTGTGAATTATAAATTCAAATTTTTGGTATTTTTGGGCATGGCTGTCGGATTATTAAGAAGAGATTTTCATTTTCGGCCATTTATTAAGGGTTTCTATGCCTTGCTATCTTCCTTCTCCCGATCGTGAGCGCTTCAATTAAAGTCGAACAGATGGACGTACAGACTGCGATCACTGAATCGATTCGTAATGCTGTGCTGATCAAATATATAAACATTAGTAAATATTTAACGGCGAAATGCGTGAATACTGGTGGAAAGAGGAATACAATATTTCCTTAATAAGGTGGACCTCGGAAAAGCATGCACACACACACACTTTATTTAACTTCAATAAAATTTCTTTCTTATTTATAGACAAAGCAACGGTCTACAAGTGACTGGACAATGGACAATGGAAGAAGATTTTAGATGAATTCTAATTTGTTGATGATTTTATTATATATATATATTTTTTTTTTTTTGGTTTAAAGCTAATCGAGCGCTTACGAGTGCGAAGTGTACAAATTGAACAAGTAGACGTAAGAAAAAGAAAAAAGAAGAAAACCTAACTAACGCACCAATAGCTTTAGAAAATGATTTTTTAGTTTTATTAGTTACCGTTAGTTTAGACATAAATCAATTGTGGCTTGTGGTTATATATACGTTCATATATATATATATATATATATATTTTTTTTTTCATATTTCTATTATATGGCGCTTTTAAGAATTTGCGGTTATCGAATCATTTGAATTCTTTTTGCGAAAAAGTTTATTGAAAGCTTATTTATGTTTTTAACCAACTACGCAAGACACACCTTTACAAGCATAGTTCGTTAAATGATTAACAAATTATTTTATCATGTAACGTGGAAAAGTCATAGATAATAGTAAAGTGCATTACTATGTATGGGTACAGTTTATATACGATATGCTTAAGACTTCAATATTAATTTTCAATTCGATCTTACATAGTGGAACCAAGAAATCTATTTTTGTCCTATACGCAATCTGGAATGGCTCAAGCGACAGATCTATCAAATTTTCTATTCTTTATATTTATCAATGTATACAAAAATGTTGTTAATACAATTGTTATGCACATTAAAATTTTGCATAAGCTTTCGCTTTCTTTAAAACTCGGAGTAACGTCAATTAGCTCGTTTTTAAAATTTAAATAGAAAAACGATATATGCCATGTAAAGTGCACACAACTTTTACTAATGAGCTGTCGCTCAAGCGACCACAACATATAATGGAAGTAAACGAAATATGATTGCAATATGCCTAAAGGCATGATAGTGCGACATTTCAACAATACGACACTCGGCCTCACATTGGAAAACAATTTCATCAAACATTAGAAACATTAAACTGAGATGTGTCGTCATCGTGTCACAGAGGACAAGGTGAAAAACAAGGTGTTGGTAATTGGCGTCGGACGTAAGAGTCAGTTTTACTGATTTTCGAATTTGACTTGACGAGAGTTGTGTGGATATAATTGAAGTCAAATGTGTTCTTCTACACCCTCTTCTTTTGACGTTGTAATCATGACGAACAACGGACACGTAAACAGATGATTCCGGAGGAAGTATGTGCCTACCAGACAGTGGAATATGCGGTTTCCGAAGGAATTTTGAGTGTAATATTTTTGTCTATAAAACAAAATCCCACTGTTGATTGTGCACACAACAGGAGAAGGCATTTCGAGCACCTGAATAGCGAAATCCCGCACTAGGAAAAATGACAAATATTCGAAAAGGGAAGCGAGAACTTTCTATTTCTTCTTCTTCTTTTGATGAACACAAGCCAGAACGGGATAAGAAGGGTAATAAAGGAAAGAGAAGATACTATTATGTGTTAGAAACGAAACAATGTTAAAGTGAAGAGTTACTCGCAAATAATGTCATTTAGTTTAGTGCTTCTAGTTTGATTTATACGCGTATAAGCTGCTTATGTATAATTGAATATTCAAAAACTGTAAACTGGAAGATATCTTTTGAGTTGTTTTGTTATTTAGTTTGTTGTTTAATTTCTTATAAATAAATGTTTTGCAAGTATAATTAAGTTTCAACGCCAGTCACTTGCCGGGGACTTGATGTGAATTAAAGAATACTGCATGACGTCATTGCTTATAAGGAAAACGTACAACTTGCATATGTACAAACAATTATAATTCTGCGCTTGCATCCAGGGCATTCTCACTCCCCCCGAGATGAGATGTCCGATAGCAGGCACATTTATTATGCATAAAATTTACGGCGAATCAGATAAGTGTTCAAATAAGTGTTAAAGACTCGAAACAACAGACTCGATTGATTCAAGAATTGCATAAAATTATTTCGCTTCATATGTGTTATCGAATATATGGCACGGACTGATTTTCTCACGCCATTTATATATGTATATATATAAATATATATACTTTTACTTTATATATATATATATATACTTTCGATTTAATTATGTTACTCAACTCTATCTTCGATAATTACAAAAACCAAGTGCTTCAAGAAAAAGTGCATCGATGTAAAATGTACTTCTTTGTGTCTATGTGTCTTCCATAAGAGCTATGTATTAAGCTGCAGCATTGGAGATGGCAACAACTTTTTGTTTCTTTGCCTACCCTGAAATGAAACCAGCTGAGAGTAAGGAACAACCATCTGTTTAAGACTTTCTCTCATTCACGTCTTGCGTCCACATTGTATAAACAGCTTATAAGTTTTTTTTTAGAAGTCTGCACAAACACTACCCGTTTGTCTAGGAAAGGGAATGTCATAAGTTGTTGAAAGCAATTATGGACATGCGATGCAGTTTATCTTGCTTTTTGAACGACCTGAGCTTCGCTACTATTTGTCCCATAGTTATCCACTACATAAAACTCATCCCTCTTCCGAACTTCGACTACAATTTGATCAGTTCTTAAAATAATACCTGCTTCTTTATTATAACCTTGCATATATATATGCATACATATATATATTTGTATATATATATATATTTTGTAGAATTTTTGTATCTTTTTCGATAGATTATGGAGTAATGATTAAGTCAACCATTTTAGTGGGCCTGTTCACTTTTATTGTAAGCTGCGCAATTCCATCTAATTCTCAATGATAGACTTCTATTTTCTTTCTTGTTGACTGACGGTCACACGTATCTGGTAAATGTTTTTAGATCTCTCTCGGCATTTTCACTTTTCTTATCATATCTATCATATGCTGCGCTCCTTCGCGATTAAAATTTCGACTCCTGCATTCATTCTCTTTCTTCGCTATGTACTCTTGCAAAATTTTCAATTGATTATCGTAATGGCTTGATTGATCATTGACTGAAGTTTTGGGAAGTTCCTCTACTGTGGGATTAATATTTTAACCCAAAATTATCTTCAATAGTCTGTTTTAATTGAAAGCATGTTTTCAATAAGAAAGTATTTTTAATATTTTTTTTTTTTCTACGTTACATACATAGTATAATCTACGCATCCGTTGAAGGTTTGATAAAATTTTTGAAGCCGCAAAAGATAAGAGTGGAATATTAAGTAGAAAAGAAATTATATATTGATTGTGTGAAACTTAATCGTAGCTAAAGTCAGTGATCAGTCGGTAAAGGCAGAATATTTGCCGATTGGGCGCACATCCACTAGATTGCGGCCACCACTTTCCTACGTCTTTCTCTTTCTGGCCTTTATCGTGCTAGACGAATAGGGGATGTACGCTGAGTGATTGGTCATAATGGAAACACTATTGTAGGACACGGCCCATCATGAAATACCCTAAATCGCTTCGCTTCGCGGCAGTTATTCATAAAATGGTTTTTCTAAATACAGTGATATATGGTAAGTGGTCGAAAAAGTAGTCCGATTCAGTCCATTTTGTATAGCGTTTGTTCTTGTACCAAACTTCGTCGAAATATCTCAAAATTTGCGACCTATATGTTGAGCATAAGAAAGGAGGACAGACGGACAGATAGACAAGCTTAGATCGATTCAGAAAGTGATTTTGAATCAATTGCTATAACGAAAGATTGTGTGGCTCTTATACCATGTGTAGAATGACCTGCACGTGTGTCCATGATACAACGAAACTCATATGAATATTAAATATCTTTCTCTAGGTCTTAACTATTTGAAAAAGTGCGGTAGATGAAAATTCGTTCCGAGATTTGAAATGAATTTTCGTTTGATCGCATTTTAGCTATGTACACCTGTTATTACTTAAGAGTGAAAGTGTAAGAAAAATTGATTGCTTGGCTCGACTATCGTTGAGACGCATTTATCTTAGAAATCAACGGAAATTCTTTTATTTACTATAAAAAAAAAAAAAAATCAAAGTATTTGTAAGCAATGCACGAATTGTTTTATCATTTATAATGAATTATAAAAGATATTCGATTCGTTCGAACATTTTTTGAATGACGAACTATGAGTATATTTCAAATATTAATTGCATATGCTACACATGAACTTACAGTTAAGTAAACAGGTACACTTTAATAGCAAGATTTCGATTAATATCTCAGCCGTTGCATCCATCAGACTTTTGAAGAGTGTAAGATAGATACGACAAGTGGCAGACGTCTGTCCGTCTAGTTTTTGTTATGTTCAACCTACAGGCGGCAATTGTGGGAATACTGCGATGGAACCTGCTAGACTCACCTGTTTTAGGTCAAGTATTAAAGTTAGTGAATATATTTCAGGTCCGATCATTTTTTGGCCCACTTCCCATATAACGCATCATTTTGAGGAATCATTATATAAACAACTGTATTCAGCGAAGTAATGTAGGGTATTTAATAGTGGACATTGGCCTATCGTCAAGTTTTTACATATTTCACTTAGGATTTAGAGTTGGTTTTCTTTTTTTTGTGGTATGGTAGTGGGCGCACCACGCCCTATTTCAAAGTTATTTATTATGTAATTGCTTAATAAATATATATAAAGCAAATTTTAACTGTGTTTCTCTTTTGAAACTGCAAATGGATTTCTATTTGCGAGCTTGTGCTTACCAACGATCAGCAGACAGATGAACGGAGGCCCACAGTTAAATCGATTTAAAGAAGTTTAGTATATACCTACATAGCTTTTGTTTCAAAATCTTAATTGGACCACTTTGAAATAGATAAACTTTAACAATAGTGTTTGCTTATACCCGTAATGTTAGCAAGTAATGTTTAAATACAAGCAAACGCCTAAAACCCAACACGGATTTCCTGATTTACTTTAGGAATTATCGTTAAAAACCTCACAACTCGAAAATTCAATATAAACTTAAGTAGATTTTTGCATATAACAAATACTTATGCTACCCATTCACAAACCTACATGTCTACATGTCTACTAATTGAAAAAATTAGAGACAAATTAATAACTGCTTATGAATAGATTGCTAACCTTTACGTAATTCGCTTTTACTTTTTATATCCTATATCGCTTGTGGCACACGGTATATTAGGTTTGTGCAGACGTATGTTCAGAAAGGCTTAAAATAGATTCGCTTTTTACCACACCGATCGAATCAGAAAATGAGTCTAAGCCTGTCTGTCCGCCTGTCCGTTTAATGTCTATCCATGTATTTTTGTATTACATCTACAGTTTGATATAGAAATCAACCTTATCGCATTTAGAACACGTCTATTTTTTGGATACCACCGACTATAAGGATTCTCACGAAATGTAAACCTTTATACGCCAAATAGACATAATTATTGATGTTTTATAATGGAAATTGGTTCTTGATAGTACTAGGACCCCTCTCCACATAAGTAAGCGTTCTCATGAATAGTAAGCCCGGGGAAAGCCGACCCTTAGGTACCCTATATCATTTTACTTAGTTATTAATACACCAAAAGTCGTCTATTATTTTTTTTGTAAATGCATAATTGTTGTGAAGGCCCTTACATTGGAGGATACTTAAATGTCGATGTGGTCTAAATTTAGGAAACATGATTTACTTAATTGTCAAAGATTGTATTATTTTCATGTTTCTTTCTTCGTAATAACCCATAAATTAGGCTTTGTCACTATGACAGTCCCTATATATTGCGCGATCTAAAAAATAGATCCATATAATCTAAATTCTCTATGGTTGATTTACTAAGAAAACATTTTCATCATAAAATATCAAAAAATATATCTTTTCAGCATATAAAGTCTTATTTTTCACTAGAACCCTTTTACGCCTTGGCATTCAAAAAGTTGATCTATCTACTCCAAAGTCGGTAAAATTAATTTTGATATCAAATAATTATTATAAACAAATTTTCATCAAAAATTAGGTCTTTTTGTCATTTAAAGATTTACGTTCCATAGGGATACTTATATGACAAGGATTTCAAAAAATTGCCACAGCCGAAGTAAATTTTTCATACCAATTTAAAATGTGGAAGTACTCGGAAGTGCTCGGCGAGTGTTGTCGACAAAATTTTGCAAATTGCTATTGCTTTCCTTTATAACGACTTCCCAAAGTAAGGTTGAACAAGCTATCCAATGTGAACCGTTCTCAATAGCTTTCGTCGTCGAGCCGAAACCCGTGGGTGTATCAGATTTCATCAAAATATCCCCGAAATCGCGACCATTAGGATGAGAACAAAAATTTACATGGATTGAAATCAAATGGCCAGACAGACAGACAAGTTTAGATCATTGATTGTCCCGCATTCAGAATCATTTTCTGAATCGATCGTTATAATAAAAGTTAGATCTATATTAAGTATATTTAGATGTTACATACGTTTGTACAAACTCAATACACCCTTTACCACATGTTGGGTAGGGTATAATCAACGATAAGGAATTTGCATTACAAATTTCTTAGATCACTATATCTGTGTGGATGATCACGAAGCCCTTCTAGTTTTTTATGACGAAAACTGAAAACTAATACAATCCTTAAGAAGTCATCATGTGATTACATCACGTGATGTTTTGGACATCTTTCAATATGGTCAATATGGAGGCTATCATGTAACTATTGCTGTACTATTGCCAAACGGAGTGAATAACTGTACTCGGTGAAGTGTTCTAAGGTATCTAAGGTATAAGGTGTTGCCCGACTTGTTCAGTTTTTAATTAATAAAAAAATGCCTCTCGATGCAAATTTTTAAAAAATCGCAATAAGATAATTAATCAAAAATTCTATAAATGTGCAGAAAGCATCGCTTATGAATTTTTTTTTAAAATAAATTTATAACTGCTTCAGAGTGTCTCAGAGTATCGCTATGACAATAGAAAAAAATTATTATTTTTTTTCTATATTTAGTCACGTTAAGATTTGCGTTTTTTATTGTATCTCTTTATGCGTTTAATATGATAAGTCGAACTTCGGATCCCCGCATATTTGAACATGGAAAACTAGAAAGGTCCGACTTTATATATTCAGTACGTCAAAGTCGATAGTAAGATAATTTTTCTCCTTTTTCTGAGTTCTTCCAACTTTTAATATCAAAGGCAAGTAAGTGAGGTGGTCTTAAATTCTAGCGTCGCTCGCAATTATACAAAAAAAAAACAAAAGGACATGTTAAGCCCATGGATCTTTGTTCCATGTTACAACCGAGTGTCGTGCCTAAATTATTAAGCTATGGGTATTAATGAGGGCTGGATAAGCCACATTACCATTGACTCACAATATATATATATATATATATATACATGTATGTATATATATGTATATAGAGTATAGAGTGAATTAGTTGTAATTGAATATATTTGTAATCTCAGGTTGCTTGAATGTAATATATATGTTAAGGTAAGTTGTAAATTTTTCAATAGTTAATTAATGAGTGGTACAAGAGGTATGTTAAAATTAATTTATTTACACCATTCTGAGTATAAAAATGATGCACTAAAATAATCTGATTTTAGTTGTAAAACAAAAGGCAAACAATTAATTACGGAACGATATTCTCAAAATACATTAAATAAATAAACAAACACATGCAAAGAAGAAGAAAATGAAAAAGTTTGTAACTCCAAGTATTCTAATATTCTTAGCGTTTATCAATCCGTCGTTGAGTTTTACAAGTGTTAGCGATGTTTTCGGCTCAGCTACAAAAGTGGGCGGCTACGTTGCTAAGGACTTGGGAAATTTGGTAGCAAGTCCCAAAGTAGTGCTCGATAAGGCTACAGATGTCGGAACAACTTTGCTATCTCCTGCGAAAATATTTGATGCCAGTAAACAGTTAATAGCGGGTCTACCTTTCGAAGTCCTAGCGTCAGCGATTCACGCGATTTGTAAGCAAAAATTTATGTACGCATCAAATCAAATTTCTCATAGGGAATTATACACTCATGCTTCGAGTGAAGATTGCCGTTATTAGCGACAAATGTCACATATGCTAAAGTGATTTAAATTTTGTTTTTTTTTTTCAATGTTTGAAAATTTTCTGTCTACAAGATAAGCCGGAGATTCTTAATCTACATAAACGCGTATTTCAGTTGCTTTCAAGCTGAAATAAATTTGAAAAGATGTATTCGCGATGTTAAGCACAAATATCTATCCGGTAGAGCATTGTCGAACCAGTTTTTGTGAATTCATCTCTCAAAAGTTCAGTGATATGCTGGCTATCACTTAAATGTACTCGATTAGTACTAAGTGTTGTGTGCACAGTGTTGTTTGTAAACTATTGAAAGTGCAATAGTTTCATGCCCATCACAAGGGGCGTTTACGTTAGTAGAGAATAAATACTTAGCACACGGTGCATATTAGGACTTTCCGTTAATTTTGGCCAGTTTTTCAAACATTTGTGCAATATGTGTCATCATATTATAAAACATGTTCTCATATTCGAAAGAACTTGCATTGGTTTGCCAGCCATCCAATTATCGACCCATTTTCCGGGTTCTTCAACTTAGTGGCCCCGCGTGCCAGCCAAGCCATGCTGCATCGATCTGAACGTGTGGTAATTGGAAGACGTCATGTGTGGTGAGTATGCAGTACTTCCCATTCGAGCTTCAACAGTGTGTCCTGGACAATTCTTGCAAGAAGTGGCCAAAGTATGGCATTTGCAGTCAATTCGTGTCGTCATTTTGAAACCATTGAAACCAAAACCTGCAATTGCGATATGGTGGAGCAACATCACCATAACGTGTTGGATGGGCGGCGTCAAATTAAACAGCAAAAGTAATGAACGTCGAAAATGACATTTTGAACGCTCCATGATTAGCGGCGACACACGCTGAATAAATCAACAGAGACTGTTATGTTATCCGGAGAAAGGTCAAAATCATCGAATTTAACCGTTACGTTCACTGCTATTTCCAATTATTTTATAATTTTCATTTGTACAAGTCGCTGGCCAAAATTAACCCAAGATCCTAATATAATACATTCCGGATCAATGTGAAATTAAAAGCCAATTCGGAAATTTGAAAAAACAAAACTTGACGTCACAATTTTTACTCTCCGTGTAAATTCAGCATCTTGCCGTTCGTGTGCCTATCGGAAGCGACAGATAGGTGTCCTTCCGTTTGCAATAACTTGAAATGGGTTTACTAGAAATTCCATAAAATATTGAAAGCTCGGAATATCGGTGTTGAAAAACTTGATCTCCTAAGTATAGGTAAAAAACTGTAACTGTACAATTGAGAAGTCAGTCAGTCCGAACGGATACAAGCATTATCAATAACTCTTCATGTGTATGCATGAACATTTAGGTGTTAACATTGGCCGGGCTAAATACGGTTGCTTAGATGGCGGGCTCTCAATCCGAGGCTCATGCCTTTCCATTACTTTTCAAAACAATAGCAATAAACACTAAAAAGTGAAAAGGAAATAATTCGAAGCGAAAAATCTGTTAGGTTAAAGAAAATATCAGAGTTCGTTTAAGAAAATACTTTCCAGGGCTACCATAGCATTGTCTCTAACCACTCACAACAAGATCGGCTCCCTTTTCAGTAGCAAATAAACATAATGTTTTAGTTATGTTTAACGACTTACGGTTACGGAAACTACCTAAACCTAGTCTTACATTAATCGCTTAGAAAACAAACATAAAAAAAGAATTGAGTGGTTTGTTTGTATGTAGTATGTATGGGTTAAGAAATGTACCCATAATTTCGTTTTGTTTCTTATCTTATTTATGTGGTTGCCAATCGCTGCTATTCAAGATTCAGGCTCAGTGTCTCTTGCTTAGAGACTAAACGGTCTGATTCTTTGATCACGAGTCTTGGTGAAATTATTCTTTTCTTCCTTCTTTTCGCGAATACCTTAGTTGCCTCGTTTCCTTTGCATGGCACACAGTAAGTACCATCACCGAAGAACGAGGGGTATATGCATTTTGTCAAAACGAAACGACCCCACAAAGTATATATATTCTTGATCAACATCACATTCTAAATCAATTTAAACACGTCCGTCTGTCCAACTGTCTATGGAATATTTGTGGCAAACATTCTCCTGGTTGCAAAAATGCAGCAATCGGCTTCAAATTTGTTAGAAATATTTGAAGCTCTTGCACGCAGTTTCGTACTGAAATTCAGCCGAATCGGTCCAAGAACACACCAACAATACGACATAGCCCCCTCTGTTTGCAAAATAATAAAAAAAATGTTAGTTTCTGCTTGTTTCTTATAAACCACAATAGATAGAACGATAAATATTTTGCGCTTATATTCTGTAAGTGATCCTGCAACACTTGTATAAATATGGAAACAGCGGCCTGTCAATGCCTACTCAATATTCTAGAATATTAAAATTTCACTCTTTTGTCAAAGCGTAGACAGCACTCAGGAAGGAGCTTAAGAGATCCTACGTAACCTACATATTATTGATAAATATCAAATCCGCGCCGTTCTAGATATGTTTTTTCAGTCCATCTGTCCATTTGCACGTTAATTGTTGTGGTAAACGTATCCATGGGCGTAGAAAGGGGGACATTTATCTCAGACAGACGACATAAATTTCCATTTTTATTCTACAAAAATATAAAAAATCGGCCACGCCCACCCAACATTAGAAAATTTGAATATTTCGTTTTTTCTTTGTTTTGAGTCTCTTTCACAATAACGGTTTTGGGTATAAAAGATTCGCGCGCAGCCGAATATAATTTTCTTGCTTGTTACTATTATGACGTAATTTATTTATCCCAAAGACATATATTTGTGGACTATAGCGAAATGAAGTTTAACAGTTAGGATATTTCGGGCCGCTTAAAAAAAAAATGTGGTCATTTTAATATAGTCAAAGATATTATTTGATTTATTGATATTACTTTGTGCAAGTACTTGCAAGATGTCCATTGGATTAGTCGCTCAAAGACGAAACTTTTTCCTTTTTTGTTCTGTTTTACTTAACTTTTAATAAAAATTTTAGTTTGTTTTTAATTATTTTTTTCACCACAAAATGAAAGCTAAACTTATAACAAAATTATATATTCGGTCGTGATCGAATCTAGCCATCTATCCATCACCGTCATCCTAAAATAGCATTTAAAAAAAAAAACAAAACAGAGCTGAATTCTTATACTCTATGATATTGGGTTGGATGCTCTTGATTGTTTCCATTTTCAGAATAAAAGGGAAAATTTATGTGGTGCATGTGTTGTACTTTACAAGCAGCAAGCAAAAAAAGCGGAAAGCAAAGGTGTTTAGACTTTTTATTGTATAGGAGAGTGGTCGTTGTAGGCGTGTCCTTTGATTTGGGTTTGGGTCATTTTCAAATTATTTTCCCAATTTTTAGGCGATATCTTTGTTTTTGCGAACGGGAGAATGAAGTTGGACAAATGGACAGATGGATAGATGGACAGACGGATATGTTTCTCGTTGTTCGGTTAGGTCTATAGAAAAGCGATCTTTTTTTTGTTTTTACAACCAATCTACTAATTAATATAGCACTTAAGTGATTTCAGTTGAAAAGCTTAGATACGAAAATATGAGCACATCCTACGTTAACATTAACGGTTCATGGGTCAATGTTTTGAAGATATTTTCAGAATAAATTCACTCTTATGAAAGTAATCGTAAGAATAATTAATTGTGGATTTTCTAGGTGAAATCCACATTTATTTTAAGGCAAAACAATTTTCGACATTTAAATTTGTTTCTTAGGTTCGCAGGCCTTGTCATCGAATGCGATTCAACCGAAGGTTTTGCCCGATATTGATCAAATACAATTTCAGTTACGAGCACAATGTCAGCCTCAAAGTATTCCATTGCTTAGAGCTGATGAAATGTGGAAAATGGCCGAATTTGATCCCAGCAAGAAAGTTGTAATACTAGTGACTGGTTGGTCAACGACTGTTAATGATAGTGCTTCCATAGATGTGTTCGCTAAGGCTTTCCGTTGCCGTGGAGATGTAAATTTTGTGGTAAGCATATTTCCTTCTGCTGCCTTGAACTAATCTAAATTATAATCGAACATTTCTTTTTTAGGCTGTCGATGTCGCTCGCTATGTCGATACCTTATATACATGGTCAGCTCTCAATACAGATATATTAGGCAAATATATTGCCGAAGGATTGAAATTTTTAATTGACGTTGTTCCAGTTGAAAATATTCATTTGATTGGACACAGCTTGGGTGCTCATATAATGGGTGCGGCAGGCCGTCAATTTCAAGAGATGACCCATTTACGAATACCCCGCATAACTGGTTTAGATCCAGCTAATCCCTGTTTTAATGAGGGCGATGTCTTATCCGGCTTAATGCGAGGTGACGCGGACTTTGTTGACATCATTCACAGTAATAATAACGTATTGGGCAAAGGTGAACCTATGGGTGATGCCGATTTCTATCCTGGCGGTTTAAAACCTCTGGCTGCTGGTTGTTTAACAGTTGGTTGTTCACACGAGAGAGCTTGGCAATATTTTGCAGAAACTATTTATCCTGACAATGAACGCAATTTCGAGGCGTACCGATGCAGCTCGTTGTCGGGAGTCGAAAAGGGTGAATGTAGATTTCAAAGCGCTTTTATGGGTTATGGTGTAGCAAATGATACTAAAGGCAACTACTTTATGATGGTAAACGGAAATCCACCTTATGGTATGGGTGGAAGTGCACAGAGTGCGGCAGTACAGGAAAATTGCGGTGCGTGTCCGTACTATTAAAAAATACTTATTAAAACAATAAAAAACTTGTGTGTTTGACTTTTAATATTAGTTTTATTGACGCTTTTCTTAGCACAAAATCCACTTTACTTTTATTTTGTTATTGTGTAGCTTGGAAGTTCGCGAGCTTTAAGTTGAACTTTTAATTGTCAATGACTTTAATTGAAATAAAGCCAAGCTAGAGTTTTTGTTTTTTATTTTGCTTTTTAATAGAGTTTGTGATGAAAGAAATTTTAAGTCGAGAGTTATTTGTTGAAAGATTTTACGACAACGTTTTGAAAGTTCGTATAAGATGCATATGTGCTAGCCTTAATAGGACAGGATGCTTCACAAGACCAGGACAGGTTTTAAAATAGCATAACTCCTCCTTGCTTACTACACCAGAAACACGCAACAGGAGAAGTATGTTTGTTAGGTTAGGGTAATAAGAGCTGCGACCTCTATGCTTGCAAGATAATTATGAATAAATCGCTGCTATAAGATAGCTGTTGCTGCGGCATTCATACTTCAAAGTTGTTGGAATCTTTGCTTAAATGTCGACATGAACTTTCATTTCGATATTTTGCCTGAGCTGCGGCATTTTTGAAGCCTTTTGGTATACACATGTTGTTTGAGGTTAGCGACGAAACAAAAGTCTATTGCTGCCAAATCTGGCGAGTCCCTCCATTTTATGAAATGATCTGATGCTTGAAAGTAAACCCTAGAAGTGAGTATGTGTATGTGTGTATGTGTGAGAAATGGGTATGTGTTTTTTTTGGCGTCGCTACGCTGGAAGCAGACTTCTGGCATGTCTTTTGTTGCATGATGTAAACGCTGTTGTATTGCTGCCCGCTATAGCTCTTTAACGCTCTCTGGGATATGTTACATCCCATGATTACGGCATTTCCAAAGGTTGTAGTAGGCACTCAAGATCTTCCACAGGTTTTGTTCTCTGAGTAACCAGGAATTTTTTCATCTCACATTTATTGGTGGCATTATGACGGATTGCAACGCTTGCGTGTATTAGTAAAGATTAACGAGTTGAAAAACATTCAATTTCCTCAGGTCTTACTTAGTAGTACATTATATGAACGTTCAATGCACTTGACCGAAGCCGTTTAAAATTGTTTTTTCGACCAATAGCGGGAATTACTCGATAAAAAGTTGTTTTGAAATATATAAGAATAACTTATTGTAGGAGAAAGTAGAGGGTAATAGAAAATTGGAATGCAAACTCCTAAGTCTCTTATATATTATAATAAATATAGTATTGGAAACTAAGCCCGAAATCAGATCCCAATTGGATTCTTTCTTGGTATTGATAAGCTGGACATCGTTCTAAGAACTATTCGTATCAAAATCAAATTCCTGACATATAATGCGTGGGCTTTGAGTTTTTAATTTCATTTAGAAGACTATTCGTATCGAATCCTGGATCGTGGTCTATTATAGAGCACATATACGTATTCCGTAGATAACTGTGCACATATACGAAGCTTTAAAAAATATGTAATTTAATAATAATGAGGATCGCATGAATAATCCATATAAGGAGTCAATAAAATACTTAAAAATTTCAAATGAATGAGTGACGGAAATTTTATATCCTTTACACAATACATTACATGCCATATATATATATGTATATATTATATATGTATAATTAATTGCAAATCTTATACATTTTTGACCGCCACATGTTATATGACAAAATATTTACACTTCAATTCTTTAGTAGAACATATAATCAGCGAAACAGAAAATTGGACAGTGCAGCCAGTGGATGCAACATTAGTTCGTAATATAATGTGTGATGATCATCCCTAAATGCAATATTGCAGGGTAGTTATGAATGGAAAACTTACAATTTAAGGCGTGAAAACGTTGAAAGTTACCGTCCGTCCGTCCATCACTCGCAAAAACTACAAGGAGGCTATGGAGTGTTACCGCTCTAGTCCTTGCAGAGGGCGCAGGTTATTCGCACATTCACTGGAGAAGTGCTTTCTCTTTATTATAGAAACTGGGGGCATGCTGCTCTTTCGTTCATGTGGGATAGTGTAAACTGATTCTTCTGTTCACGTGAATTTTTCTGTCTTACTTCAATTGGAGCTTTAGTGATCGTAAAAAATTGGTTATGGGAACCTAAGACAAGACATGCATATTCTTCGTGTGGCTAAATAATTCCAATTTTGAAATGCCCGAAGAGTGCGTACATACACGCCCCCCCACCCCGCCTAAAAAAC
The DNA here is from genome assembly GCA_001077435.1 of Glossina morsitans morsitans. Lineage (NCBI taxonomy): Eukaryota > Metazoa > Arthropoda > Insecta > Diptera > Glossinidae > Glossina > Glossina morsitans. Next base: position 4,862 of record CCAG010000013.1, on the reverse strand, counting down.
TGAAAAAACAAAATTTAGAGGTGTAGGTCGAATATTTGTAAAGACAGGTTGAAAATTCGCGGCAAATATAAAGCCTGAAGGTCAAGCCTATTCAAGATTGCCTCTAAGGGCAATACCTCTTCTATTCGTTTCCCTTTTTGTTTTGTTTTGTTCGTTTCAAAGAAGATATAATGAAAAGCATAAATATTTTAATGAGCTACTAAAACAATACAAGAAGTTGAGCAAAAAGTGTGTGTGGGTACAGATTTATAAGTGCATGTAGTGAAATATGTGATGATGTTAACTATTGGGAAATCTTTTATCTAAGTATAATACATATGCCCATAGCATGCATGCATGACCTTCGCTCGAGAAAAATTTATTGTAAAGGCACACATAATAAATGTTAAGAGCAAGAAACACTTGTAGCGGAAACAAAAACAAAATAAGAGACAAAAAAAAAAAAAAAAAAACAAAAATAAATAAATAAATAAATAAACAAAACAAAACTAAAAAAGTATTTCAAAAGTTTAAAAGTTGCACAATTCATTCTATATGTTGTAAAGTGATGTGTGATGGAATTAAAATTCGCACAATTATTTTTGGTAAATCACTGTGTTTCTGTGTGTGGCATGCATATTTACACATACATATGCATATACATCTATGCATATGCATAACATTAACTGGTTTTCGGCGAGCAGTAGAGCTAAGCATCAGTCATAGAAACACGAATCATAATAAACAAATAAAATTTAATAAGTAAAACTAAATTACTACATGCGTTATGCATTAAAGTGTTTATTAATGTCAAATTGTTATTATATACATATGCAAGATTCACACAGCCACTAATCGAGAGTATATTAAATTAATCACAAGCCGGCCAAATCGTGTATATATCGCATATATATCATTTCGTAAGTCTTTTTAAGCTAATTGCAAAGATAGGTTAAGTGTTGCGCGCAATGGCATCAAATCGTCCTTCCATTCAAATCGTTCACGCTATATCTGGTATGTTACTAACATATTGATTTCAAGATCAGTCACTCAGACCAAAGTCTATTTACTTTAAAATTTTGATCTAATATTTTATTGTTTTTTGTTTTTTAATGCATTTTTATTTCACTTATAAAATGTACACACATACATTTTATATCCTCGTAGATAAGTCAATATTAGAATAGTAAGTTCGATGTTGTAAGAGAATGGGTTTAAGTGACTTATCAAAGTAAACGACATATTTAATATTTAATTTATGTAAAGGGGAACAAGCGATTTATCCCTATTCACAAAAGTTTGAACGAAGAGGTAAATTGTCCATTGAATCTGTTATGCTATAAATGAATCGATCGGGAATTTTTTTTTTTTTGAATTTTCTGGCAAAAATGTCCCTATAGGTTATGATTGTCATTGTTGATCAAAGAACATGGAGAAAAACTAAACGGACTGATATGATTAAGTCAGCTCAGACTTTAAGGGTTGGCCGCGGGAAGGTTCAAAAATACACACACACACACACACACACACGAAAATTACATTTCTTACTAAAGGTGTTAGCGACCATGTTACTTTACATTGCATAAAATGTCACTTTGAATAAGTTTTTAATTTTCTTTACACACACACACACACACACACACAAAATCTTTTCATATCGTTTTGGTTCGCGTTTTTCGCGAGTGATATTCATTTTTACTTTTATTTTTGTACTTCGTTCCTGTCAAACTTGATCTTTTTGACAACGAGACAAAGAAAGTTGTGCGAAGATCGGGTCCCCGTGAACAATTCCATATATATGTGAATATGCGCGTGTTTTGATATATTTTGAAAACTTTTTCAAATTATGCGATATTTAGCACGATTTAAAGTCTAATTAAACGCTTCATGGAGCGTATTAATGCATGTTATTAAGACCCGCCTTGATAAGCAACAAATGCGACATCAAGTTCATAAATTGATTTGTTTATTTATCATCTGCTTATAATTATTTTATAATATTAACGAAGAATGTTTCAATTCAATAATTTGTATGAAAGTCTGGCAGAGTAGTTGACCGTGGTCAACATAGTAACATATTCTCGTTTGGAACCAGAAAATGATGGTTAAGATTATAAGAATGACGCGCCTATTGGATGGCTTGTGAAGCTTTAATTTACTCATTAGTTTCTTTTTCTATATAAATATCATACGATATCTATATCATGTTAACAGTAGTGTGAGTAAACTTCTCAAGTTTAAATAAAAAATCTTAACGCGAATTACATTATGAAAGTCTTGATTATATTCTGCGCTTTGCTAGCTGTAGTCATGGCGGTTCCTTGGGGTGGTAATTACGGTTGGGGTGGCGGCTATGGACATAATTATGGCTGGAACGGTAATGGTGGAGGCTATTATTCTTCGTATCCTGTATATAGGGTTGCACGAACCGGCCACAACGGTTGGGGCTCTGGCTGGGGTGGCAATTATCGTACCGGTTGGGGTAACAATTATCATCACGGTTGGTGGTAAAGGAAGAAAAGACGCGTGCAAAAAACTTCTCGGATATCCTGGCGTACTTTAATTTCGTTTAAATTTATTGTTGCTTGTAAATTGAAAATAACAAAAAAAAAAAAAAAATAATTTTTTTTTTTCCATTTCTCTTGAATATAAAAATCTTTACTTGCTTTTACAATTGAAAATAAGTGTGTTATTGTTATTTTTACTTTCCTTTTTTTTTTTTCTTATTTCTTTCTAATCTACGAGAAGAAAAATATATATTTTTTTTTATAAAAAATGTTACTAAATAATTTGCTAGTACATGAAGTAGCATCATGTGGTGTGCTTTAGCATTCATATGTTCATTGGTTCATATGTAAAGTTGTAATTGCCGAATCGTGTACAAGCATATTTTATGATATCAATCATAGATCATATAATAGATGCGGTGTGATTATCATGCACTCTGGGTGAAACCAGATGTTTAGCTCTTAACCGCGGTAAATACTTTTATGATTAATTGCTTAGGGGGAACGAAAACACTGTTTGAAAGTTACAGAATGCTTCTAACGGTAATTTCGGTATACACGAAATTAAATAAATTATAACTGAAGTTGAACTTTAAATATCAACCGTAAACCTAATGTCGTGTGACCATCAGCAATGATAACATCATCTCAAGATAAATCTTGATGAAGAAAAAAAAAAAAAAAAAAGATAGAAATGAAAAGAAACCAGCAAAGAATGAATGAAAAGCATTTGAAATGTATAAAAAAAAAAAAAAAATGTTCCAGATACATAATAATAATAATAAAAATATATCTTAAAAACCAGTTCAGAAAACATAAACTAAGAAGAATGAACCCTGGTAGGTAGGGCCAAGCCAAAGCAATTGCTTCAAGTTCTTGAGAGATTTTTCTTCTCAAATGTTGTCAGTTTGTATTTTTCTCCGTCTTTGTTAATTAAGTGTCAGATTCGAGTGTGCACAAAGTGGAGATGGCACGTATTCCATTCCCTTTAACGAGTCCTCCACACTGTTGTTTAAAACATAACTTGTTGGTCACAATTCAATTTTACATCATTTTAAAAAGCACTGCTCAAAGCAACAAAAATCGCTTCAGAATCAAGCTATTGATCACCTTTAACGAAGGAAGCTTTTAAAATTGTAGGCAATATTTGGGATTGTTAAATATACATATATAGGATTCTTTTACGTATCATGTATTTTGTGTAGCCATAGTTGTGGTGCCATTTGGAAAGTAAATTGAAGTTTGCTGGCGAAAGTAATGTTGACAATAATGACATCATCCAGAGTAAAAGGTCTCACATGCAACCTTTAGATGCTCTCCACGACTTTACGGCGCTGCTAATGAGTTTAATATTAATCCTAATCTTGCCATGTGTTTTATAACGAACCATAGCACACTGTAGCTTTCAGTCATTGTTTTTGTTCATCGCTTTCAAACTCATTCATATATCCAAAGAAGCTGTACACACACACACACACACACACACACAAAACACTATACAGAGGCCATATAGTTTTTGGAAATGCAAGATGAAATAAGCAAAAGAAATTATGTTCACAGTTCAAAAATGAGTCCAAATCATCGTATGGTAAGATCAGGGTTATACGTTATACTGAGTCAGATGAAATTCAAACCCTGAAAGGAACAATAATAAGGATTGCGCAAATACAAGAAGAATGTTTTTAAGATTTTTAAAAAATTGTTTGATTTAGCCATTAACCGTTCGATTCTAAGATTACATTACGCTTAGTAAATAGAATGGACTAATGAAACTCACCTTACACTTACTTCTATCGAGTGTAATCGATTTGTGCCGTCTTCTTTGCGGAAGTACCGCAGTTGCAAAAATGAGGCACGAAACCGAAAGCTGCCGCGAATGTTTTTTTTGTCGACTGGGAAACGAGGGAGCACAGAAAATGGCTATGATCTGCTTTCGAATATCCCTGCAGTCGATGAGAAACTTGCGCAGGATTGAGATAACAACCGACAAGTCTTACATAAAGAACTTACGATGTTGTAGAGACGCTTCCAGTTATTGGTCAGGACCATTTGCTTGTTCAATCGCTCGTTTTACTAAACCGTAAATAATTAAGGGTGAAATTTTTTTCTAATTTGTTTTCACATCATTTTCAGTTGAGCGAAGTACGCAGTAATAACACTAGGAATCAAATCGCTTCTTAAGATCGTAAATTCGAAAAAAAGTAAAAGGCATTGCCTTTGAATGTTGGAACTGCCGAGTTTTGCTGTGTAAAAGGAATAAAGCGCATTAAACCTAATAATTATGTATGTATGTGTTGTGTGTGTGTGCGCAGGGCGGGTAAAATTAATCATATTTTGGTAGAAAGCGTTTTATGGCATCTTCTTGGACTAATGAAG
>CCAG010000010.1:0-16248 GCA_001077435.1 Glossina morsitans morsitans | reverse complement strand
CAGACAAGTAAAATGATAGAAGGACGGACGTGTATATTATCTTTTATTTAAATCATCATCATCATCATCATCATCATTATCATCATCATTATCATCATTACACGCTACGCGCTGTTGCTGGTGCTAGCAGCTCGTTCATTGTTTTTAACAAATATACTAGAGCTTATCATCGTCTACTTGCCTTAAGACCCAACAAACATTTTCGCAATAAAATCTTTACAAATATTTGCTTTAATAACAAAATTCAAAAAAAAATAAAAAAATAAAAAAAGGAACAGAAATCGTTAGCTTTATTTGTCATACGATAATAATTTAACCGTTGTTTGCTGAGTGTTGCCCTCCGCATCACCTACCTCTCTCACCCCTGGCCCATAAAAATTTCTATCATATTCATGTTTAACCAACCGTTAAACATGAAATATTTTCTTGTCTTTTTTTTCTGCCGCTTTCTTCTCTTTGAACTTTTTTGTTTTCTAAACATACAACGAATGGTTATGTTCTGATTACAAAGTTGTTTCTCGGGTTTCTTTTGTTAGATGTGTTTTTTGTTTTCATTTTTTTAGTTTTTTTTCTTTTTAAGATTTTGTTTTTGTGTTTAATTAAATTTAATTGTTTGTAAGTGTTGCTTGTAATGTGTTAGTGTTTTCGGTAGTGGTTGCATGATGTTATACGATGTGATGACAGTGGTTAGTGCGTTAAAATATGTGCGCTTTTTGTTTGTATGAGTGCGTTATAGTTGTTATGTTCTGGTTATTGCGCTTAACCATCTCAGGGATAACCATACAATGCACTTATAGAATTACAAACACATACAAAGCTCTTAAGTGTATGTACTCGTACTTGGAAAAACGACAACGTGTCTAAATTGTGTGGAAAACTACAAAACAATTTTTAAAACTAAAAGCAAAAAAAAAAAAAAAAAAAAAAAAACACCAACAACAACAGCAACTACGGGAACGAAAAAATAATAATTTAATTTTCTTTATATATCCTATTTCGCTGCATAAAGCAAAGGCCTGTAATAAGAGCTTGCAAACGAATAAGGTCAAGCCTTCATCATCGACTTGGTTCTCTCCTAATTCGATTCACTAAATTAGTTGAGTGCTCGACTAGGAAAAAAGTCTCGACTAGCAACTCAATGATCGTGGATTCCAGTCTCAAGTGGAATAGAGTTTTCAAAAAGGCCGGATAGTCTTAGATGCTAGTGCTTTAAAAATTTATTCTTCGACTTTATTTCTCTCGTCAAACTAATACTGATAACAATAATAATAAAAATAATAATAATAATAATAAATAAACTCCATTGAATTATTTGAAGAAAGAGAAAAAAAACATAGAGCCAGAGAGAGAGAGAGAGAGGAAGAGAGAAAAAGTTAAATTGTGTTTTTCAGACATTTGGGCCTTAAACACCCTTCCTCCCGAACGAGAAGTGCTGTAAGCTCATGTTGCAGAAAGCGATTGCGAGATATCCTCCAAGTTACTGCTGATTCTTGCTATCAAGTCTGTAATAACGTCGATCTACCGACCGGTGCTTGGCGGCCATAGTTATCGAACATAATTGCAACTTTGGCCAATCAAGCGTTTCGCAACATATATGGAACTTGACGGTGAATCCAATAAAATGTGAACATGAATTTCGTTTAATTTTTGCCCGCCGCATAAATTTGCTGCTCAAACTCAATTATATTTAAAGCGTAAACCAGCAGCCAACGAGGAATGATTTGTAACTGGGAATGTTCGAAAAAGATAATGATTAAAGCCTATGGAGATTGGTCAGGTAATCGAAAGAAAAACGAAGCTCAATATGTGATTGGAAAGGAAAAGGATCACTCATTCTAAGCTGATCGCATGCGACAGAACGATTGACTTGATCAAATACTGCTCACAATTGGGCAAATTAAGCGAGCAAGCATGTAGCGCGTATGCTATAAGCAGAGAAAACAGATTGTGGAAGTGACTTAGGAAACTGCGTTGATGACATTTTGGTTTGGATTTGATGGGCTTTTAAAATTATGTTTCCTAGGCATCAGGCATCTCGGCGTCAACTTGAAACGGAAGTAACAGTTCCAAAAAATAATTCAGATCTTTTTATCAGGTGAATGAGTTTACTTTAGAATTGCGAATGTGAAGCAATTTCTATTGATGGTCTAGTAAAAATTAATGTTTTCATCTGAGAAGAAGGATGAACTCACTTTTGCATTTGGACTGCCATTCAATGTATTCTCCATGGATTTTAAATTTTTAAGAAGAAATGTCTAACCCAACAATAGCAGGCACCTAATCACGCTGCTATTTCTCTAGTCTGCTCAATAACATCACGGACGTGTGTTAAGTCTTGGACCTCCATACTAGCTAATTGCTTAGTACAGAAAGCTACAAGGAGACGACTTCCGCTACTCTTGATTAGTTTCTCTATGGAGAGTTCCCGTTAAACAAATTATAAGTCATCGATTGAAATTTGTGTAAATCAGAAGAAGTTATCCGATGGAAACATATTACCATTCACCAGCTGTTACTGGCACCTTTTCCTAATAGTGATACCGTTTGGCAAGATTACTTAACAGTCACCTAAACTCGTATACGTTCACGGACAAGCCGGCAAATATCACTGCAAGTAGATTGTTCCAGAGTTACAGTATACAGGTAGTTGCATGCATGTTAACGCTAAGAAAGTTGTTCCATTAAAATCTGTCTGTCTCAGAGGTACACGTACAACAGCGCACCGCAGTACTTTGTATTACGACGTTCGACAGTGTTGACGATATTGGATATCATAAAGTATCTATCCATGGTTCCCATTCGCCACAATTCAGTAGCACTTTTTCCTGCCTCCAGCTGTTTGTTGTCATAGAACATGACTTGGAAATTGATTACATCTGAATGGGATAATTACACTGTTACCTCAAGCAAGTTCTTTCATACGAAGAAGTCATTGCTGTATTTTGTGTACTATAGTTAGTACTCGTTGCTATTACTTGCTTGGAAACCAGAGAGAGCTTATTCCAACTTATATATATGTACATGTATATATTTATATTTATATTTAGCCACAATTAAATTTTACTTACTCGCTTAATTATTTTTATTTATTATCGATACCTTTAGAGGAAATTTTAATAATGAAATCAATATACGCTGTACGTACGTACGTATGCTCAAAATAAATGTTTATCTTAACGCTTGCAAATGTGAGGCAATTTGTGCATAAGTGTACGCAAGAACACCATTAATTTGGACATTCAACAGTAATGATTTTAAATAATGATGTTTTATTACGTTGCAGAGTAAATAAGTTTTATTAGACTGCAATCCCAAACCCAAACCCAAACCCAAACAATGTGGTTAAAAATGATTATAATAAATAAAAGTAAATGAAAAGTAATAAATTTTGCTTAGAGCAAATATGCTTAAAAAAACAAAAACAAAAATTATAAAACAATAACAATAAACAAACAACATGAAAATAAAGACAAGGTCAAAACACTATCACATATTAATTCTAATGCGAAATCTATGAAATTATTATAAAATTAGTACAAAATGCTGAGAATTCATTCTTTAGTTAAACAACTTACTTTTCATCCTTAATAAGGTTCACTTGTACTAGACGTGACGACGACTATACACAGCATGAAACTTTACGCTTAATTCTTTTCATAGACTTTTTGTTTTCCTAACATAATAGTTACTTACGCTCGTAAAACCTTTTATAGATAAAAAAAATAATAAAGCATACAATAGAACTGGAAGAAATATATGCCAAAAGCAATTTATTATACATCACTCAGCAGCCACGAAGGCAATGAATGCGCGGTCACTTCACAAACGCAGACCGTACACGAAAAAGGCAAAATTTCGCACAAATATATCATAAAATATTTTTGCCCCTCTAACGTATATATGTATATATGTAAGAAAACTAAATAAAACACACTCGTAAAAAGTCTCCGTTTATAGAATCCGTTTGAAAATAATCTAAACGCTATTGAAATTCGTTTCATTCAAATTCGTTTTTAATCTGAGTTTAGTAAGTGAGATGAGGCACTCAAAGTGCCCTTAATCTGACTTAAACGACTGACTTTATTGTACGATTGGTAATTTAGAGCAATGTTGCCATAAACGATATATTTTTATTGCTAGCAATACCATCAAAATTTTAGCCTACGAAATATTAGGCAAATTAGGTTATGAAAATTGTAACTCGTACTGCATAGGCATTCTAAGACGCTTTTGTCAAGAATTCCAAGTAGACCCATCTTTCCTTGCTAGAAGAAGATTTAGAAGCGAATCTTAACACCTGCTACAAGATTAATGAGATATAATGTCCACCAAGAAAGCTCGGTTCTCCGTTATAAGATCGTTAGGAATTTTCGTGTTCCATAGAAGAACATATTGTCAATCCTTTTTTCTGCTTATTATTGGTCAGACGCAAATTATATGAAGGTATAAATTTATGAGTAAACTGGGCGAAAATGGGTAGCCGTAGCAAGGGCTCGAATGCTAAAGTGATTCTAAAACTTTTCGTAAGAGTTCGCTGTATACTCAACTACCATCCAAGAAATTGATCATAACTTGTTGAAGAAAACAGACAAAAAACAATTATGCAAAGTCCAGAATACTCAAGTCAGATTAATACAATATTTATAAATCCAATAATCGCAAACTTAATTGGGCTATGTAGGATTTTTATGTTTTTATTCTTTTTATTTCTGTTTAAACGTTTAAACCTTATAGAAGAAAATAAATACAATAATTACAAATTTGAAAACATGGCCACTCCACTATTAGCCAGTTAAGTGTGTCAACGTCTTTGGAAAATGTGCACTTAAAAGGAGTCGAAAAATTGTAGCCATGACGAGTATACTCGCCATACACAGAGCATATGTAATACGAAATTAGGTAGTAATGCAATAGCTTGATATAATGACATACGCACATCCTAAATTATATTATTGTGGCAAATATACATTCATAATTATAACATTTTTTGGAAAAATTCGACAAGGACAAATGGACGGACCATAACGTATATATTCGTCATAAAATAAAAATTTGTATTTTTTCATGACATAAGTAGTTGTCATAAACAATTAACAGGTTAAAATTTCTTTTTTTTTGCACCCCAACTGAATGTGGTGTAAGAGAAAGCCTATAGAGTCAGTTCGTCTTTTTTCATAAACTCAACAGGTGAATAATTTTTAAGAACGTGTGTATTCCCAAAAAAGACCTTTAAATTGATGCCTTTGGACGTTGTAATCTTATCCGTTGATAGTATGAGGTATATGTCTAATACGAACAAGGTAAACATAAAAATTATTCGAAAGAGAAATCTGTAAATGTGTTTCACTTAACCTAAAGTTAGTGGTTGCGTCCTTGGTTTCTGTCTCTCTCCGTCTCTTTTTCCCATCACCATAACCCTTCGTCTTTTATACAATTTGTTTTGTGCTCAAGTTAATGACGGGAAAAGAATCAATCAATCAGAGGTTAAATAAGGTCGTATCTGCGTGTACATATACAGTATATATATATATATATATATAAAATAACAACTGTTCGTTGGCGTCTAAAATAGGAAGACTTTGAACGATGATGATTTATATTTTTTGTAGGATTTTGTTTTATTTTTCCTCCTTTATCACACCCAGTCAAAATAACTTTCACCATATGTATGCGTAAGTATTGATAAAGCAGTAAAAACCAACTGTGTAAAAATAAATCCGTACATTCATTTATTTGTATTTGTAAATACTACGTTCCTATTACAGTACTGATTTCGGATATACGACTCTTAAGCTTTACATACAGCCAGGAAAACAAACAAGAATACATTATAACATAGCATATATACTCTCGTGCAAGCAGCAAGTAAATATAAATCTTAAAATTCCCTCCTTAGCTATCATTACAGAGAAAATATATTGCGTATGAATGTTAAAAACATTGCGTATACGTCATGTTTAACTACTGAGATAAATACGTATTTTATTGCAACAAAGTCATATAGCACACAACCGTATAAAGTATGTTATGTATTTATATAATAGTTTTTTTGTAATCTTGTACAACAATAATAATAATGGCGCCAATATAATATCAAACAAAAACATTTTTTTTATTTTTATTTCCTTTAGTTTTATGCGGTATACGAGTTTGTTTATCGAACACTTCATTCACATAACCATTAAAGTATGCTACATTTATAAAGAAGCCTGAAAGTAGGCAATCGTTAATTTAAACAATGTTAATAACGAGAGGAAAAATAACAATAATTCTATAAAATTAAATGAAAATAACTTGAAAAAAAATTTAATTAAAATTTCGATTTAAAAAGATATAAAAAATTTAAACTCCTCTCTTCGCAACCGTCTTATATTAATTCAAATTCAAACAGGTAGGTCTCCATGGGTATTGCTTTTATTATATATTTCGTTTCATAGAAAGTCTGTTGTACAACAATTATACCTATCATAAAATACGATTGCACTACAAAGATATATAAAGTCTGTTCGGGTGTAAGAATTAAGGTAAATCCGCCGTTTAATTCGGAATCATTTTCTGAACCAATTTAATCTTGTCCGTTTGTCCGTCTAGTGCAAATCCATATATCATGCTTCTAATTTACCGGCCACGAAGCTTAAGATATTCGATGAAGGAAGCATTCTATTGTAAATGCTGTCGTATAAAAGCAATTTTCTACTTTGAATATTTCTCACTACAAGAAAAGGTAAAATCTAATACTACGGCGTAGTAATGAATGTGAGAAATTTTAGTGCGATGAAAGCATTTTTTGAAATTTTTTCCATACAAATTTCTACACAAAAAATCAACCCTTACCTAGCAACAATGTCTAATTTTGTACTACTTTGTAATGAAAATCGTCTAGAAACGTGGTCTACATTAGTCAGGCATATTCTCTTATGAAAGACAAGCATTTGTAGGTAAAAACAACTAATTATTATTATTTTTTTTTTTAAAGAAAATAAATGAAGAATTATATTAGACGAAGCTTGTTTGCTTATTTAATGGTCGGCATTCTTCAATTATAACGTTAAAACTTATTCCTCATTTCAAGAATTTTAAATATTATCGAATTACATAACATTACAGCGAGAGTGTCTAAGAGATATAAGTCATCGTTAATTTTCGTCTCGTTTACATGATGAACATGAAGAAAGTTTCCCCTTATGCTAACAAATTTAGGGAAATAATTATGAAGATCTCTAACACCTACAAAGTTTAGTTATATCTTAAGTCTGAAGCAAAATTGATAACCTCTGATACTTTTCAATTGAAGCGGACCAATACCAAGCAGTTAGATATTTAATCAAGTTGAAGCGTCATCTACAAAAATCGGGGATAATCTGAAAACTGATGAAACACCCTTTTGCACAAACGTCTTAAATACTTTGGTTTCTCCCGTTGAACTACGTTATCTCAATGACAATAGAACTTTAACATCTGTTTATTATTAGCCGAATACTTTCCTCTGCTTGCCAGATAGTCTGTTAATCCTTTTTTATATGTACGGCAAGGGATATATTCAGGGTTTGGCATATAAAGGAACTATCATTAGGCACCAAGCAAGCGATACATAGCGATAATTGGTGTGATTACCAAAGTAAATTTAACCAAATTAGTCCGCCTGTTCGGTTTCGTTTAAAATCGATTATTGTCTCTAGATGTTTTAGATAGATTAACCGTTTAAGTCTTTCCTTATTAGTTTCGAGAAGTGAAGGTCTATGATTGCCTAATCAACTCACAATTATTCAAACAATCATATAAAAGGAACGCAAAATATAAATAAATACATTTTTTAACTTTGTACATAATAAGAATAATTTGAAAAATATACCTCGTAAGATACATCATATTATATATGTTATGTGTAAGAAGGCATGTACGGTGTACATAATACAAAATGTTATGAATATGAAGCAAATTGATTTCATGTATTGTACACATATGCAATAGATAAAACTGAATATTATCTTCGTATATCTTTGGTTCTACACCTATGTCCCTTTATCTGTATATCAGTCTGTCTGTCCATCTTGTACACATATGCAATAGATAAAACTGAATATTATCCTCGTATATCTTTGGTTCTACACCTATGTCCCTTTATCTGTATATCAGTCTGTCTGTCCATCTTGTACACATATGCAATAGATAAAACTGAATATTATCCTCGTATATCTTTGGTTCTACACCTATGTCCCTTCATCTGTATATCAGTCTGTGTGTCCATCTTCCTGAAGAATCATCTGTCGAAATTAATTTGATTCTATGATTTAATTCTAGTGAACTGATTTTTCTTTTAATTATTTTATCCTTTCGAGCAATCTCTATAAGCTATGCTACTGTCAGCAATATCGCGTTGAAAACCATTTAATGGTCTCAAAAAAAAAAAAAGAAAAGGAAAAAAACCAAAAACAAAAACAAAAAAAAGTACTTAAATTTTAGTAAAATAGCTTTTATTTCACGATAAGTTGCATGGCGTGTGTTTTCCTCTTTACATGTCAAAAAATCCTCTACTTACCACAATAAGCGGATAAATGGCATCAATAACAACAGCAACAGCAAGAGCCGCAGCAACAATGGCATCACAATTCTAAAATAACTTTAAAGTTTCTTTTTGTTTTTACTCTTTTTTGCAATTTTTTTTCTTCTTCTTCTTGCTAAACGGAACAAAAAACTTTACAAATTTTATTTGAAAACTTTTTTTTTTTATTTCTCTTGTCTTCAAGCATTGCTTTAGCTTTACTAAGCTATCTGGTTAACTTTGGTAAAATGCACCGAAAAAAAAAAATAAAAAAAGTAATATATGTATATATATATATATATATATATACTTATTTGTATAAAAAAAATTCTTGCGGAGACACATTTAAACACGCACCACACAAGCACATATGTACATACATGCATATATGGATAAGCACATAAATCCAAATAAAGTTGAAGAATTTGTTGTGGTTAGTGTGTAAAAGAAAACCTGCAGCAATACGTGAAAGGAATAAATGTCTTACTGCTGTAGTAAGAAAAAAATGTCTGTTGGAATCTAAGGAAATTTTCCATAACCCATGCAACGGACGAATTTAAAATATTTTTCGAAGAAAAAAGGATTGACTTTCCCTCCTTTAAGAACGAATTGTGAAAAAAAAAGCGAATAAAGAAAACATGAAAAAAATTAAAGAAAATGTCATCGATTTCGCGACGAATTTTAAAATCCTACTATGTCACATATAACTGAATCTATATATAAATTGATAGGTTTCCTTCAACAACAGTAAATCTGATGCTTTAAGGCTTTCTCTCTAAGACGAGTCCACGTGAAATTTTCAGCCAATCTCCGGCAAAGTTCTCAATTAGCTTTTCGTTTCCATTCAATTTCTGTATTAGTTTGTGTGAGATTTTAAGATATACGTAACGTCCGATTAACTTATTAAATATACTGGTGATGCGAGAAAGAGATATTATTGCAGTAAGTACATCATTTATTATGTATGTTTTAAAGAAATTCTAAGGAAGGAATTTTGCAATAGTCACAAACGTATTGACGATAAGTTTATATTCCAATCACTTGGTAGTGCGTATAAAAGAAAAACTCATGAAAATTTTAGAAAATTGTCACCTGACAAAAAGAAAATTTATTTAATAGTTAATGCTATGCTACAAATTGACTGCGACCGACAAGAGAAGGAGCAGTAATAGTAACAGCAACAGTAGCAGCAACAGCAACAGCAAGAGCAACAGCAAGAGCAACTGCAACTGAAAGTAAACAGTAAGTATTTGCAAGTTTCTTCTTTTTAAAGATCAACTTTTATCCAGTGCATAACTGCTTTGGTTTTCTGCTTTTCCCTATCTCTCTCTCTCTCTCTCTCTCTCTCTCTCTCTCTCTCCGTCTCTCTAGTGTTACTATAACTCTTCGCAATAAATTTTCATATATTCTTATTTCCGTTCTGTTGTCACAATTTATTTTATTTTCACACATGCACCGTGTCCTAGAGAGTACATGAAAAAGAAAAAAATCGATTTATTATCCCTTAGCGTGCTGTTTGTTACTTACATGACTTCTCTGTTCGTTTCGATGAAGTTTTTTTTTTTTTTTTTTTTTAAATTCACGCTTTTATTGTATACATGCTTCCGTGTGAGTACTGAACTATTTCGGTTAATGCAATATAGGCCGCGTAAGGAACTGAAATTCAAATTATTTTCATTTCTTTGTGGAAATATTGAGTTAATTTTGTAGTCACAATTTTCGCAGACATTCTTTCAAAGAATTTTTGCAAAAATGGGTTTGTTTCACCCCCGCCACCCCATTTTGTTTACGCACCAGAGAGGATATGTCAAGTTTGTCAAATGCTTGTAATTCATAAAGTAAAGCGTCGCCGCATGCATTTTTACATCAACAAAGAATACAGTCATCAATTTAATTATGTCTGTCCGCTTGTGTGTCGATTAAGATCCGGAATAAATCCAGTCTCGAAAATTTCTTTAGTACGCAAGTTTGGTCTTAAACTCTTCCCTTTGTAGATCCGAGAAGCTAAATTAAAGCTAAATTAATTGAAGAGACACGTCATTGTAAATTTTTTATACAAAAAAAATCAGTTTTTTTTTATGTTTAATAACCTCTCTTTGTGCCTCTTTTTGCATACATGCATATGTATATTGTTTACCTGATAATAATTTTTTACTTGAATATTCGGGCCTTGACTCAGGCCTTTGGAAAAGTTTGCTTGTCTAAAGTGCAGCCCTACTGGGCAGTTACAGCCCAATGACTTTTTTTAATCTGTTGATTTCTAACTTCTCATATCCACCGACAGAACTTTTTGGCGAATAATTCATAATAAATAAATCATTTGAAAACCTCTTCAAGCAAAACATGAAAACATGAAAAACATTTGTTGAGCTGACTCGACTGAAATGATTCTAAAACTTCCAATGTTCCCTTCAACATATTGAATGGTTTAGGCAGAAGTTGGTGAACGCATTCATTTATAGAATTATAAATTCTTTTGCCGTTTTCTACCTCATTTACGCAACACGTAAGGTGTAGAACGTGAGATTCTGTCTTTGATAAATTCAGCAGAAACTGACCCGCTGTAGCATACAAGTTTCGTGAGTAAAGAGTGAAAATGAAAAAATTACAAAAAAAGGAAATTTGCTACAATAAGACAAGTAAAAACCATTACAGGCCGACAAGACCGAATCTTACATAACCTAATGTAGTTATTGATCCGCGTTTTCGGAATAATAGGCGAAACATTATAACTTTTCTTCAGGGAAAGGCATAGTCAACTGACGTGATCCAAATTTGGTAAATTTAATTTTCTTGCCATAAAAACGTGCATATTAGACATTATCGTATATGAAGATTTACTTTTCATTGGAATATATATATATATATATATATACGTAATTATTTTTTTTATATCCACCACTATAAGATGGGGGTATACGTGCGATTAAATGTTTCTTTGCTAAAAGAGAGCTTCAGAGACTCTATAAAGTATATATATTCTTGATCAGCGTGAAATTCTGAGTTGATTTAGCCATGTCTGTCTATATGTGTGTTTGTGTGGTGTGTCTTGTTGGCACTCTCCTGGTCGCAAAGATGAGGATATCAACTTCAAATTTGGTAGAAACATTCGAAGTTTCAGCATACAGGTTGATATTGAAAGCGGACCGAATCGTTTGGAGCGGAAACGCGTAATGGAGCGTAAACTGAACGCAACTAAGTTTTTTTAAACAAAAATTTTTAGATTTTTGATCGTTACTTGGAAATTATTAAAGTTAGTCAGGCTGATATTTTTCACGTTTACTTTACGAAGCACTCTACTCCTTACGTCCACAAATGAAAACAATCGGCTCTGTTCACACAAAGTTACGAATAATTAAATTTTATTTTTTTCATTTCTTTTTTTTTGGGGTTTCGTGCATTTATTTGTCATAAGGCAAATAAGACAGAATGCTTAAAACTATTTTGTACACTGTATATGGGTTAATTCTAAAATGAGTATAGTAGAGACCATAATTGAGAGTTCCTTAATAATACCAGGGACATGGGTATCAAATAAAAGAACTTGGAGAATAGAATACGAAAAGCATAGTGCTGGGTATGTGAAATTCGGTCCCTGCCGTATATAACGTGCTTACTTGTTTTATAATACGACCAAGCACTCAAGCGATGCCTCCTATTCACAAAGAAATGAGGGAAGTGAAAGGAATAGGAAAATAATGGTGGCTTCCTAGTGGGTGTGTGGCCAGTCGTTATGTATTACGCACTTACCAACTGACCACTTACTATACGTACCGTACGTACGGATCGCTGTGAAATTTGAACCCGCGAACACCGACTCGGTAATCGCAACACTTGAGCTATTCATAACCACATCTGGACCAATATTCACCAAGCAATATTGAAAATTCGACTTTTTTCCCTTACGAAACTCGGACGCTTTGTAGAAACGATTGTTGTTGTTGTTGTTGTTGAAAGAAGTTCAAAAATTTGGCCCGTCAAAGGCAAATTTTTCGCATCTATTCAGTACGCCGAAGTAATAACTCTCCGTAGTTTTTATCGAAATATTTACGAATTACGATAATTACCCTGGTATCACTTGGTCCGATGCGATTAACTGTCGCTATGGTTCACTTTGAGGCCAAACCACGTTCATGTGGATTAAATTTTATCAAAAATTGCGACTACGATATAAAAATACTTGGACAGATGAACTGACACACGAATCGATAAACAAGCAGACGGACAGGCAAGCTTAAATCAACCCAGAACATGACTCTGAATCGATCGATACAATAAAAATCGAATTTATCTTAAAGACTTCTGAGTGTTACACACATTCGTAAATACTTAATATACCCGCTAGCACAAGAGGTTTAGGGCATGAAAACATGTTTTTAACGCATTTGAACGCACAGATGTGTTTACTTCGAAACACAATTTTTCAAAACCACCCACAAAGAATCTTCCTCTAATTTACATTCTTCTCTCGTACGCAACTTTTCCAGCATCTTTAAAATCATGTTTTCTCGTAAGACACGTACGGAATTTTCGATAAGTTAACTTAAACCTTAGTTATTAACAAAAAATTTCCTCTTCTTGTTTAGATATTAAACTTTTGCATCTAAATAAATCAATATTTTTAAGACACCCCCCGCCCCCGTCCACCAGCACATTCGATATATACTTCACAGGACATAACGAAGTGTGCAAAAATTAAACTTAAAATTAATTTCTTTGGTTAAACCATAACGTTATCTAATTAATAAGGCATTGTGTTGCCGTTATGACGAAGGACTTGTTGTAGTCTGCTTGGCAATGAAGCCACCATGTTTCACAAAGTGGTCATACGAATCTTCTCCCATTCCGACAATATATCAAATTTAAGTTCCTTAAGTAAAGAACACTATCTCGACTTTGAGAATATCTTGGTGGAAAATAATTTCCAAAGGTATTCAATCGGGTTCGGGCCGAGACTTGCGTGATTGAAAAAAAATCCCTCTTAAACAGTTCGACATGGATGGGCGCGTTGTCCTATTTAGACATCCAATTATTACCACATAACTCTCCAACAAAATCTATTCAATTCTTCTCTAACAAGTCAACATATGCCTCCGCGGTCATTTTGCTGGGTACAAAACATACCTCGGGCTCGAAATGCAGCCTATAAGCCATAAGAGATCCGTCACCATAGTTGCGCTTGTAGCACGTTAGTCGACGCTTTCGTCCGTCTGTACAACATTTGTGGTGACCATCAAGTCCGTTCAAATTAAATTTCGTCTCTTTGGTAAATAAAATACTTTGGAACTCTTCCTCCCAAAATTTATATTTGTGGGCATTTTCAAGTTTGGTTTGGCAATTTTGTGTGCATATCTAAGACCTATGTCGTTCTTAGGAAGTTGTTGTAGGCGCTGTTTCATTACATTTAGATTTAATTCTATATATAATTGTGTACATGTAGACATACAGATTATATGATTTTTTTTTTTTTGGTTTAGATCCAAATATGTACTAACCGTAACTGGACAGCAGAGCGCTTTCAACTAAAGAGTATCGCCCCGATATTGTTATTTTTTTAATAATTTTCTTAATTTCTTTTTTTTTAATAATGAAATACAGAAAGAATTTTTTTTTTTGTATTACCCATGCTATGCAAGTGTGAATGTATGTATGCTTACTAACTTCCTTGAAAATTATTACTCCATCAGATTTTCTTTTTCTATTCCACATAAAAATCGCAAAAAAATAACTTTTTTTAACTCGTTACGTAGATCGCTTGATGCTTAATTGCAGCGGTTCCCATTTACTGTTACTATACACTGCACCACTTGTGTTAAAAGGTTATATTAAATTCGTGAGGAGGTATAGAACATACTTTTTGTTACATCGACTCTGCCTGCTTTTCTGTCTGTCCGTCTGAATGATGTCGCTATATTTTGTACATATATATATATGTATTCAAATTGAATGTTTTAATGAAAGTCAATACACTGACACATGTTAGTGCGTAACTTGGAACGAATGTTATTGATAGTTGGTGGAATCGTAACATTTTTACCGCTACTCTTCATATGACGTTGTGTTTTAATGCGAAGGCTCGCAGAATTGTTAAAGATAGGTAATAAAGGATATAACTAAATATGAAGTAAGTAATTCTATCTCCACCACTTAAGGATCAATTCTCTGCCCTCTTGTCCGTTGTTGGATGCTTACGTCCGAAAACTTTGTTGTATCAAAAAAAATAAACTTCACATGTACAGTGCAAATAAATCGATTTTCGAATTTGGACTAATTGGCCTAAAAAAAATAGAAGAATATATATAAGTATAACTAATAAATTATAGGAAATATTTACGTAAATTGTTTAAAATCTCAATGAAAACGTAGGCGGATCGCGTCCGCCAGTAAACGATAGCAGTAAATAACAATTTTTTAAAAACTTTCGAAAATATTTCCTAGCGGCATTGTAAAAATATTCACTTTCTTACATCCTGCATCTCTTGCGACACCAGGGTTTGTTAAGCTGGGACGCATGTATGCAACATACAGAAGGACTGGAGATGGAAGTAGCCTATTATTATATTAATCAATTGAAAATCATTTTTTGCCTCGATCTAAGTTTTTCTGTCTGTCTGTCTGTCTGTCTATCTGTCTGTTTTGTCTTCTTGTATTTAATCTACAATCCGCAATTTTTGAGATATTTTTATGAATTTTGCTATCACGCTATTGACGGCTATTGGATATTCTTCGGATCCAATCATTTTTCCAACCACTTTCCATATAACTCCTGGATTAAACATTTGTTTACTTGCTTATATAATTATCTTATCCGCAACTCGAAGAGCATTAACAAACTGGATGGAATACCAAGTAAGTGGCAAGGATACCGAGTCATATTGGTCTCTTGGAAAAAGTGTGGTCAGACCTAGCAAGCAAATCGGCGGCCTCAGCTGCACTAATTACGGACAACGCAATGGAAATGATTGATAATCAAGAATGTATTGGAAAAAGAATGAAATGAAAGAGAAAATTGACGAAAAAAATCGACAACGCTACTATGCTACAATGGCAGACTACTCGCGTCTTAATAATAATCTCGTTCGACCAAGATAAGAACGTTTACAAGAGTTCGTTATGGTCAATGCAACAAACCAATGGACCTTTAGGGAATCGAATATCTTCCAATACGCGTGATGTGATCAAAATGTTAGGATTAAACACAGACTTTGCGAATCCCAAAGCCCTTGCAATAATCGAAAACTTGTTTTCGGAATGTCTAACTCTTTGACATTTGACATTTTGAAAGTATTCGACGGATATCATATCAATAAAATATTTGACTTTATTAGAGCGACTAGACTAATGTAACCTAACCTTTTATAAATGGAAAAAGCAGAACTAGGTTGCATCCTAGTTTTTAGTTCTAAAATGTTTTTCGTTGATCTAAATAAATCATAAAAATAATAATAATAAATTAAGAAAAAGGAATATGGAAAACCCTGTAAGACTATTTTCCTACAAGCGTTTATCAATTTTATTTCAAGTGAAGCGCTTGTGCTTTTTAGCAAACAAAATTATTATTAATGTGGCTTGCGTGTGAAGCAAAAAAAGTAAAAAGAAGAAAATTCTTTAAAAATTTATGTTCAGAAAAGTTTATTAAAGCTTAAAGTTTTGAGGAACAACGGACATATATATTAAAACGATTTCAAAAATTACTTAACGAAAGC